>PVIJ01003438.1:0-135279 GCA_004024925.1 Scalopus aquaticus
GTGTTGGGTTGTGTGTGTGTGTGTGGTGGGGTGTGTGTTGAGTTGCGTGTGTGTGTGTGTGGTGGGGTGTGTGTTGGGTTGCGTGTGTGTGTGTGTGTGTACACGAGGGGTGTGTGTGGCGGGGCAGGGCATGGCGGGGCTGGGCGATCGTCCAGTCGGGAGCTGGTGCAGAGCTGGGCCCAGAGCCAGGTTACTGCCTGGCCTGAGGGGCCTGCGGCCTGCGACAGTCACTGACAGGAGTTTCAGGATCCTCGTCGGGGAGGAGGCCCTGGACCCCGGGGCCTGGCTCTCTGAGGGGCGTTGCTGTCACTGTGTCCTGTCCCCTGGGTGACCCACTTGGGCCTCGAGTCCAGCCAGGGACAAACCGTCCTGGTGGGATTAGCCTCCACTTAGGTGCCTGGTCAGAAGGCCAAGAACCTTCCGAGAAGGGCTCCCCACCCCCCGGGCCTTGTCTGAGGGGACCAGGGCGAGGCTGCAGAGGTCGAGAGGGTGGGTCTGGGGGCCGGGGGCGCGGGCAGCCCTGGCCTCTGGCCGCCCCACCCTTCTGCCGCGGCATCTGCAGAGCTGTCAGGGGGCTTCCTCCAAGGGCCGAGGGAGCCAGCGGCAGGCTCGCCCCCGCGGCGGGAGAGGCCCTGCCCGCGGCTCCTTGGGAGTGCTCCGGCCAGCCCTCCAGCCGGGGGCCAGCCCGCCGCTCGGGCGCCTTGAACCCCGCGGCCCGACTGGGTCTGGGTGGTGTGGCCGGGACGTGGCGGTGTTGCGGGGGACGGGGTGCTGGCAGCGCCGGCCCTTCCGGGGTGCCACAACCAGGGTTCTGCCTCCCTGGGACAGGGGTGTCCGGGGCATCAGGAAGGGGGTGCAGCCTCGGCCGTGGCACTCAGGCTCGTGGGCACGGCTGGGTGTCTGCGGGCTGGTTCCCGAAGGCCCCGAAGGAAGCCGGTGCCTGAGGGGCTCTGTGGGAGGCGGGGCCGGACCTCGGGCCTGACCTCTGCTCTCCCGTCTCCAGTTTCAAGTTCCAGACGCCTGGTGCCGAGGCCGGCTCGGCGCCGAGTGCTCGAGTGCTGGTGTCAGTTCCAGTCACCGCGGAACCCCCAGTTCACCCCGACCACCCGGGAGCGGGGGCCTTGTGGCGGGCCAGCTTGGCGGGTCTTGGGGCTGGCTTCAGGGACCCCCTCGTCCCAGAGAGGCTCAGCCCCGCTCCCCGCCACAGGGGCCGCCGCAGAGGCTGCGTGAAGCGGGCGCCCTGCAGTGGCCGGCGCATGTGCACAGCGAGGCCGCGAGAGGACTCTGGTGCCGTCCAGGACGCGAGGAGGCCGGGAGAGGGGGAGGCGCCCTCCCGCCGGGTGGGGCAGCGGGCCCAGCAGGGCCTCTCCTCCCTGCCCCCACAGGAGCCCAGCCCCGAGCGGCCGTGGCTCGAAGACTGCTCAGGAGCGGACAGGACTCTCGGCGGAGGGAGGGCCGCAAGGCGGCCCGGACCAGCCCGCCCTGTCCGGGCCACCCCCAGGGCTCCCTGGCCGGGGCCGCCTCTGGCCTCCCCAGGGCCTGGCGGCTCCAGCGCTGGCATCCATGTGGAACGCTCTAGGATGGGTCAGGAGCTGGGAGAGAAAGCAGGTGCTGGCCGGTGGGGACGAGGAGGGAGCGGCTGACGGCTGAAGACTGACCAGGGGCGGGGGGCCTAGCTGTCCCACCCACATCCTGCCTGCCCTGGGAGTGGGGCTGGACCTTCCCATGGCCTCCGGCTCAGCAGGGCTGCAGACCGGCTGGGCAGCCCGGGCAGGACGGAGCTTGCGTCGGGGGTGGGCCGAGCCTCTCCCCAGGTTGGAGCTGCCCCAGTGTCCTGGGCCCGCCCCGCTGCCCCATCCTCCAGGGACCCCCCAGGGAGCTTCAGCAAGATGCTGGGGAGGGCGGGGAACGGAGAGGCCTGACGCTGAGCACAGAATTGAAGTGAGTTTAATCAGTTTAGCCAGAAGCCTCTGAGTCCTCCGGGGAGGCGGGCCCAGGGGCACAGCTGCCTCCTGGGACCCAGTGACACAGTTTGTTTTACTGAGAGACTTTCTAGCAGAGAAGTTATTTTTAGCTCAGAAAGGCATGAAACCATCATCCTTGATCTTTTCCTCCAAATCACTGCAGGAGGCCAGAAGCCAGAAAATCCAGAGGGGCTGGACATAGACGCGTCTACACACATGAACACGCTTATTTCCTGCCAGGGCCCAGGCGTGGAAATCCCCCTCTGCAGAAGCCCCAGCCCAGCTCGTCCCCACCCCGGGGGTGTCCTGTGAATATCAGAAACGCCTCGGAAGTTCAGCCCAGAGTCTGGCCTCATAGCATCAGCATCATTTTCTCCCCTATCACCTCCATCACCCCCTTCCCCATCCCCACCACCACCCCACTCGCACCACCATCAACCCCCCCATTCACTATCCCCCCCCCACTGTTGACAACAGCAGAAGGGGCTGGAAAGGCTGGAATCCCCAGAGGAGAAGCAGTGACCACGGCTGTCCCAAGGTCAAATGACAAGCCCTGGCCGACCCCTCCAACTTGGGAGCCCCCCAGGCACAGCGGGGGCGGAACGAGGCGGAGGTTTGCAGGTCGGATTTATTTGCCCTCACAGCAACCCCCCGCCCCCCGAACGTTCGTGGTGAAGGCCCTGATGCTGGGGTTTGACCCCGGAGTGAGCCATCAGCACCTCTGAGTGGGGGAGAAGGAGGCCGCGAGCCCAACAGCGGCCAGCCCAGAGCCCCTGGGTTCAGGCAGCGCTCCTCCCACGGGGCAGCTCGTGAAAACACAGACCGCGGCTGCTGGGCCCGCCCGGTCCCGGCCTGCTCCTTCCCCAGGCTCCAGGGACACCGGGAGCCACCAAATCTGAGCGCACACTGCCGAGGTCAGATGCCCCAGCCTGTTCCTGGGGGGCTAGGGGAGGCCTGGTGTCCCCGCATCCCGCCGTCTCACCTGCAAAATGGGGGCCTGGGCAAGCAAATGTGGGGCACAGGCTCGTCGGGCTGCCACGGGCGATTCGTGTACTGAACCACGGAGCCAGCTGGGCAGCCCCGGAGTGGCGCTGGGGCTCCAGGTTGGTCTCTAACACTGCCCTGGGCGGGGGGGGGGCGGCTGTCTCAGTGAGCTCTGGGACAAGTTTTCTCGGGGTGAGGAGTGGGGGGTATCGGACGCAGGCAACAGCATCGGGGCTTCTAGGAGGGCAGCTTTGAAGAGTAGCCCCCAGCCCCCAAGGGACCAGGGGTGTTGTGGACCCACCTCTCGCCGCTGTCACCCCCTCGCCTTCCTGTGACTCAGTGGGGTGCCGCGCCGGGACACCGAGCAGGCTGAGCCTTGTAGTAGGACAAGTTCCCCTCCCACGGGAGCCAGCTTGGGCCCCATGGGAAGGCGCAGGTAGGGGAGGGAGGGGGGTCCCTGGTGCACTCCTAAACACGCCGTGGCCTGGAAGTTCAGGCAAGGCGTGGGCAGTCCTGGTTCCAGTCACGGCCAGACCCCGGGTCCCAGACAAGCCGGAGGCCCCGTGACTGACGCGGGAGGCTCGGAGGCAGCAGCAACCTGCCAGGGGTGTTCTCGCAGCAGACGGGGTGTCTTTGTCCCGAACGCACCCGCACTTCCCAGCCTTCTGAGTGGGTGCTGGAGAGCCTTCTCTCTGGGGGCTAAAGAGAAAGCATTTGCTCCTGGCCCCTGGAGGCTGCCCCAGCAACCAGGGGCCAAGGTGGGTGGGCACCTGAGGGGAGCTGGGAGCGCTGGCTGTGGCCTGAGAGTGGGGGCTGCTGTCTCCCAGAGGGAGGTGGGATACCTGCCCCGTGAGTCAAGTGGGTGCTGGGCCATCTCTGCCACCCCAAGGCAGGGCGCCTACGGCCCCCTCGACCCCACGAAACTGCAGGGGCCCCCCACGGTCCCCTCCGCCTGCCAGCCCCAGCCCGGTGGAGTGGGCAAAGATAGGCCCAGTTCTCTCTTCTGACCCCGTTTTCCAACTAAGGTGCCCCCTTGGCAGAGGTCTCTGGCGCAGGCCAGGCCCCCGCCCCGTGCTCCCACTCTGCCCTCCCCGCGCCTCCAGCTCTCGGGGTGAGGCTCGGCCCTTGGAAGGGGATCCCCGGGCAGGGGTTGGCTGAGGCCGCTGGGAAGCCCAGGTCGTGCCTGCTCGGGTGTCTCTACCCCCTCAGCCGTGTCCCTTCTAATCCAAGGCAGCGAGGCCAGCAAATGCCTGCCCACGAGGTCTGAATTGGATGTGACTTAATAAGGCCGAGAGCCACGAGCAGCCCTAAGCACGGCGCGGCGTAACCCAAGATTATCTGGCCTGCAGACACCTGTTTTCGCCCCTGTGCTGATGGCGGAGAAAGCCCGCTGGTGCTGGCTCTAGGAACTGGCAGGGCTGGAAGGAGCGTGCATCTGCGCTGGCCTGGCAGGCTCGCCTGGCGCGCCGGCGGCTCGCGCCCGGCCCGGAGGCGGAGGAAGGACTCGGGGCCTCTGCCAAGTTCCCAGCCTTCCACGGCCGTCGGGACCCGGGGAGCTGTGCGGGGTTGGGGCCTCCCTCGGGGCTGGGCCCCGCCCGGCGGCCCGAAGACAGGCGTAGGCGGCCCTCCCAGGACGGGAGCTGGGTGGAGCTAGGCTCGAGAAGCGGAGCCGGGGCCAGCCCCGTGAAACTGACCACTCGTGTTCTGACCGTTTAGAACTGCAAGTCTCCGCCGCGGGTGGCACTGAAGATGTTGGCAATTTGCTGGAGAGTCATTTCTCTGCCGGAGACGCCAGTCTAGAGGAGGAGCGGGGACTCTATGCAGAGGCCGCCCCCCGAGACCAGACCCTGCCCCTTCACTACCCGGACGGTGGGGAAGCCGAGAGCCCGGGGGAGACCACCTCCGGGGCCCCCGCCGCCCCCGGCTCAGACCCCGAAGCCAGCCTCGCCAATGCCTCGGCCTCAGAGTCGCCTGTCCCCGGGGCCTCTGCGGGGCCTAGGGAGGAAGAGGAGGGGCCCCCGGGCATGAGCACCCATCTTCCGGAAGGAGAGGGGGGCCCCCGGGAAGAGGGGAGGCCAGAGCTTAGTTCTGGAGAGGGCCCCGTGGAAGAGGGGCCTGGGTTCCCCCTGGAGGGAGCCACCAGCGAAGAGGCCGCAGAGGCGGAAGGGCCGGCCGGCAGCGGCGTGGCGCCTGCGGGAGACGACGCGGCCCTCGGGCGTGGGCCTGAGCAGGAAGCAGCAGCGGCGGCTGCGGACCCTGACCCCGAGGGGGCTACGGCTGGCATGGCGGTGCAGGAGGCCCGGGCCCCAGGGACGGGGGCCAGCGAGGGCAGCCCGGGGCCCGCCCAGGAGCCAGAAGTGACCAGCGTCGGGGAAGACGTCGGCACAGAAGCCGGGGAGCGCGCTGAGGTCCAGGGCAAGCCCAGCTCGAGCCTAGCCCCGGAGGCCAGCGTGGAGACGGAGACGGAGGGCACAGAGATCTCCGAGGTGGGGGGCGCCCAGGAGGACCCCGCCACAGGGGGCCCGACACCAGGGAAGCCGGAGGAGGACCAGGACACAGCCGCCTCTGAAGAGGAGGGTGGCGTTTCCTCCCAAGAGGAATCCGAAGAGGACAGTGGAGACGGGACTAGTTCAGAGGAAGCAGGGGGCGACTCCAAAGAAGTGGGGGAACCCTCTCAGGAAGCTGGGGAGGCCTCGCCAGAAACCAAGGAAGCTGGGGAACCCTCACTGGAAGCCAAGGAAGCCGGGGAGCCCTCACCAGAAGTGGGGGAACCCTCACCGGAAGCCAAGGAAGCTGGGGAACACTCACCAGAAGCCAAGGAAACTGGGGAACCCTCACAGGAAGTGGAGGAACCCTCACAGGAAGCTGGGGAGCCCCAGGAAACCACAGGAAGTGCGAGGGCCAGGGATGAGGGGCCAGGTGGAGCTGGGCGGGGCAGAAGGGGTGACCGCAGCGGGAGGGGCCTGGGGCAGGCCGAGTCCCTCCCACACGCTGGGAACGGGCCCAGCCCTGGAGTCTGGCTCGTGGTGGGCCAGGCAGGGCTGGGGTGGGGCGCAGAGCCCCCGCTGGCTGGGGTTTGGGGGTGGCAGCCTGTCCCAGGCACCTGGCTCGCGAGCACCCCGGCTGCTACTAGTGTCCCCAGCTTCAAGGCTCCAGTGAGAGACCTTGCTGCGGGGGCTTGGGAACCGGGGGCCCTCAGGAGCTGCCGGTCAGGGGCCCCACTGTGACGAGGGCCGGCCTGCAAGGCCCCCGCAGGCTGGGGGTGCCGGGGCGGGGATGGGGGCCCCCCGGGATGGGCCGCGACCGTCTTCGGCGGGGGCAGGGAGGTGGGTGGGGGACAGTGGAGGAGCGGGGTCCCGTCTGTGGCTTGGGCCGGGTGCGGGACTGGGGTTCATACCCCCTTCCCCACGTGGCAGCCGGGGTTCCCGCAGACTGAGTTCCATCTTGGGTCCAGTGCTCGCCTTCCACGAAGGGGCGCGGCCGAGTCCTCACGCCCTGGCCCCTCCCCACGCACAGGCGGCCCCTTGGAAGTTTTCTGACCCCACAGCTAAGATTTCGTAGCTTCTGGAATGTTCCTCCTGTGCCCCCATCACCCACTGTCTGTAACCATCACGGTCCTTTCGGGGTCGTCCCCCCCGAGACGTAGGGCAGGGGAGGAGGGGCCGGTCTGCTGGGTCTGCCTGGCCGGCCCGTGTCCACTCTGTGTGTGTGGGGGGCTCACCCGGGCCACGGACGGCTCTTTACAGCAGCGAGTTGGGCCCGCAGAACGCGCCTCCGGGCTGGTCTCCGGGGGGCTCCGGGCCCTGCCCTAACCCCCCTGCTTCTCTCCCCAGAAGAGGCGGAGGATGTGAGCGGAGAGGCCCCGCTGCGAGACCGCTCCCACATCGAGACCACGCTGATGCTGAACGAGGACAAGCCGTCCGACGACTACTCCTGTGAGCGGCGGGCCGGCGGGCCGGGCGGCCCGGAGGGGAGCTCGCAGACGGGGCCACTGCTGGGGGCTCTGGCAGGGAGGCCGGGGACGGGGGCTGGGGGGACCCTGGGAAGGGGCAGGGGTCCCAGCTGTGGGGCGGAGAGGGGTCTGGCGCCTGAGCCTCTTTGTGCCCAATGCCCCCTGGGCTCCCTGCCTCGGTGTCAAGCTCTGCAGAGAGACACTTGGGGTGTCGGCACCCGCAGGTGTGGAGGTGGGGGGCGAGAGGAGGAGAGGGGGCTCTCATCTGCTCTCAGCGGACCCCCAGGGGATTTTGTCAGGGGCAGGCCGGGACCAGCTGCCCAGCAGGCAGGCTGAGCAGCCCCGGGGGCTGGGCCCTGGGCCCACCCTCGGCCAGGTGCCCCTGCCGCCCACCTGACCTCTGCCTGGCCCTGCCCCCAGCGGTGCTGCAGCGGCTCCGGAAGATCTACCACTCGTCCATCAAGCCCCTGGAGCAGTCGTACAAGTACAACGAGCTGCGGCAGCACGAGATCACAGGTAGGGCCCGCCGGGGGCCTGCACCCCGTCCCGCCAGCCCCTGGGGGCTGCGCCCTCCTGCTGCCCCCGGGGTCCCGGGCCCCAAGCTGGTGGCGCCAGGACAGCGGAGCTGGGCCCCCAGCTCCCAGAGAGGGTGAGCCTGTCAGTGGCCCACGCGGCCCTGCGTTCGAGAGGCCCGTTGTCCACGCAGGGGGTGCAGGAAGCTCATTTCCAGGGCGGCGCTGCCCCTGGACCCCTGGCCGGAGCCCCAGCTCTGGCACTTCCGGCTCGTGCCTCCTCCTCGTGGCTCCCCCGGCCCCTCTGGATCTGGATTCTCTCCAGCTCTGACTTTCAGAATAATCAAAACAAGGCGCGCTGCTGCACAGAGAGCCTCCGGCAGGCCGAGAGCAGGCACCGGAGTGGAAAACCCCTTTGTGGCTTCGACCGCTGGGACTCCCGCTGCCGGGCAGTCTCTCCGGCTCCCGGACACTCGGCCTCTGCGGCCCGCAGGCGTCCGGGGCTGTGCCTTGCTGGGCGGCGTGCTGGCCTCAGCCCCGGCAGGGCTGTCCGCAGGGCAGGAGATCCCCGCAATCGCGCGTTCTGTGCACGCGTGCGAGTGGCGGGGCGGGGCGTGCGGATTGTGCGGGTTGACTGGTGCCGCGCGGCACTTGGGGGCTCCCGCTCCCCACAGCTGCTGCTTTGCGCGTCCTTCATCTTGGAAACCTTCACGGGCATCTGCCAGCTGCTTGTTGACGAGGCTCTGGGTGGCCGTCGGGGCGAGGCACGATGGGGCACGGGTCACTCCTGCTTGACAGAGGGGACGCGGTGCCCAGACGCTGGGTCGTGGGGCCGGGCGGGCACAGGCTGGCTCTGCCGCTGTCCCAGCTCGCGCCGCCGTCCCCGCGAGCCCGGTGCCAGGGGCCTCTCCCGCCTCCCGGGGATGTCAGACACTGGTGAGGCCTTCGTCTCCCCGACCTCCACCTCTCCTTCGCACAGCTGCCCCCCAGAATGGCGCTCTGGACATAGGGCTTCCAGTTGCTGCTCCCCTTTTGGGGCCTGGCTTCTCCGGACCTCATGTCCCCGTGCCCCTGGCTGCCCGTCCCTTGGGGCAGCCCCCGTGGCCCCTCTGTCCTCACGCCTCAGCCGTGGCTCCTGCCCGTGCCGGTGCCACACCTGCTTGTTGTTTGTGTCCCCGGGTGCGGGGAGATCCCTCCCTCGTGTTACCCTGCAGGGTTTCTGTGGCTGGCACTGGGCGCTCCTGCCACCCCAGCCTGCCCTTCCCTTCCTGCCACCCAGCCAGGGGTGGACACCAGGGCAGTGGCCCATCGTGTCCAGAGACAGAGGGGAAAGGCAGGCCCGTGCGGCAGCACTGGGCACCCCGCCTGGGTCTCCGGGATCGGTGTTCTCTCTGGGGGAGAAAGCCAGTGCGTGAGAAGCAAGGTGCAGACGGAGGACGCTCCTGCCCGCCTCTGTGTGGACAAGACGCCCTTCCCGGGCTTAACCGTGCCCGAGGACGGGGCCAGGGAGCGGGGCGTGGGCACCGTAGACGGGGCCAGGACGGGGCCGTCACTGCCTCCCTGGGTAGCTCTCAATTTGGAACCAAGAGATTAAAGAGACTTCAGTTTTAAACATGCAGGGAAAACAGGCGTGGCCACTGTTTGGAGACCCCGCCAGGCCCAGGGCACAGGCGGACGCTGTGTTCAGAGGGTGACCGCACCTGCGGCCCAGTCCGCTCTCCCTCCCGCCCACCTGCGCTCCTCTTCTGCACCCCGAGTGCATCAGCCTGGGGAGGGAGTTTGCCCCGACGATGGACAGAGGGCCAGGAATTGCCGAGTCCCTCGTGGTCTTGGATGCTGGCCAGTTCATCATGGGCTTTCGAGGCTGGTGTTGGAGACCGGCCCCGGAGCCCAGGGCTGGACGGAGCCCGAGGTGGGGGTGTTGCGAGACACAGCTGGGGGGGCTGCCAGGCCCGTCCAGGCCTTCCAGGGCTGAAGAAGTCTCTTTCGTGTCCTTTCTTCTGGGTTCAGAGAGCAGAGCGTTAACCTCTCCCCATGGCAGCTCTCTCCTCCCTTCTTCTACCAACTATTCTCCTCTAGATCTAACCTGAGTCAGTGTTGCGCCTTCACTTACTCCCTCTTGTGCCAGTGCACGGGCCTGGGGGGCCAGCTTGGGGTGTCCCGTGCCGGTAACTGACCGCGCGGACACAGCACCTCGCTGCGGCTGCGGCACCTGCTGCCCTGGCCCCTTGGGGCCCACGACCGTGTTAGTGGGACCTTCTGGGTGCAGCGTGGAGGGTGGTGTCCGCCCGCAGTACGACACCGACGAGTTCACTTCCGCTCCTAACTCCCACTGCCCGCAGATGGGGAGATCACCTCCAAGCCGATGGTGCTGTTCTTGGGGCCGTGGAGCGTGGGCAAATCCACCATGATCAACTACCTCCTTGGGCTGGAAAACACGCGCTACCAGCTCTACACGGGTAAGCAGAATCGCTCGAGCGGCTGTTGGCGTGTTAGCGCCACGCGACAGTCAGAACGTCCCTGCGTGTCTCCCTGCTCTCGTCAGCGCTCCGACTGGACGGCCGGCTGCCCGCGCTCAGGCCACACCGCAGGCCGCCGGGAACAGCCCGCCGGTGGCAGCTGGGCAGACTCTGGCCCAGCCATGGGGAGGTCGCTCAGCCTTGACAGGGGAGGGGGTTCCCATCCAGGCGACGGCGCGGACGCTCCCCAAGGCAGGATGCTCCATGAACTCAGCCAGACTCCGGACGAACCCTGCCCGACTCCACTCTGCGGGGTCCCCAGAACTGTCACACTCGTGGCAACAGAGTAGACGGTGGGTGCGGGGCAGGAGTGGATCAAGCTTCGCTGGGGGCAGACGGGGAGACGAGAAAGCTCTGGGACCGCAGCACGGTGTGGTGAGGTTAGTCCACGCCATGCACACGTGAGATGGGTCCATTTTATGTGTATTTTAGCACAGTAAAAAAAAAAAAAAAAGCCAGCAGCTCTGCCGTCACATGTCCCCTTGCCCTTGCCGTGGAACCCCCACCTCGAGCACCCCACCACCCCAACCCTTGCGGCCGGTCTTCCCCGAGATGAACCGCGTCCCAGCCAGCTTGTCCCGGCAGGTGCTGAGCCCACCACGTCCGAGTTCACGGTCCTCATGCACGGGCCCAAGCTGAAGACCATCGAGGGCATCGTCATGGCCGCGGACAGCGCCCGCTCCTTCTCGCCGCTGGAGAAGTTCGGCCAGAATTTCCTCGAGAAGCTGATTGGCATCGAGGTTCCCCACAAGCTCCTGGAGCGGGTCACCTTCGTGGACACGCCGGGCATCATTGAGAACCGCAAGCAGCAGGAGAGGGGTGAGCAGGCTGAGGGGACCCCACTGCGGGCGTGGGCCTGGGAGGAGTTGCTGAAGCCTCATCCAGGAAAGGGGACGCCTCTTTCCTTCCAGCACCTTCTCTGGTCACTGGGGTGCCACTTAGGTGTGGCGTGCTGCCTTTTACCTCTGCCAGGACTGACCTGCTTGGTGGTCAGTGTCCTCCCCGGGCCATGTCCCCTGGCGCAGCTCCTCCAGGTGCCAGCTGGGGCTGAGCTCTTTGGGGAGCACTGGCTCTCTGCTGAGGTCGAGCCCCTGCTGGAGCTGACCCCAGGGCAGGTGACCTTGGCTTCACCTGGTCTAGGCTGAACCTGACCGTCAGCCCTTCCTAGCCTCAGTGCCTTCTGCACACGCCTTCTGAAGCCCCTGGGGTTCAGGTGCCTGGGGGGCGGCCCTGGGCCGCAGACACGACTCTCGCCTCGCCACGACGCCCCTGCCACAGGCCTCACCAGACACAGGGCTGTCTGCAGAGATGAGTCCTCAGAGGGCTTTTGCAGGGAGGTGTGACCAGGACGTGGGCTGCAGTTTGGGGCTGTCACACCCATTTTGGTTATAACCAGGCCCTGTTTTATCACCCATACGTGTAACAGCGAGTTCCCCTTCACTGCACCCCGATTATGGATTGGCTATTTTCTGCGTTATTGGTGGATCGTTCTAAGAGATTTTGAAGACAGGTGGTCAGAGTCTCCCCGTTTTGGAGATGAGGTGCTAAGGATTGAAAACAGAGGGCGCCCTGGCTCTCGGACTGGTAGCTTTACTCAGGCACCTTCCTGCTTAGAGCAGCAGCGCCATCTCCATATAAAGCAACGCGCTGCTGTTCTCGCCATGCGCTGAAACGATGAAGCATAAGAATATGCCACATCCAGCGTGAGCGCGAGCCCAGCCCGGCCAGGGCGCCCCGAGGCGTCCGCCCTTGCCCCACGCAGTGCGTCCTCCCCGCGTGTCCCGCCACCTGCCTCCTTGCCTCCACCTGCCCCGGAGCTTTCCGGCCGGGAGGAAAACCCCCACTTCGAAAAAAGAACTGGACTTTCCCCAGGAAGTCGAATCGCACGGTCGATTCAAATTCCCCGGGCCCTGGATGCCACAGTGGGCGCCGGCGGGCTCGGGCTGCTCGGGCTGAGGGGTCCGCAGAAGTCCCTGCCGCGTCGCTGCCGCCGGGGCGGGTGGTTCCGGAAGGCGGCGCGGGGGCGTGGGCAAGGCTCGGGCTGACCTCCCGCCCCTGTCCCCAGGCTACCCCTTCAACGACGTGTGCCAGTGGTTCATCGACAGAGCCGACCTCATCTTCGTGGTCTTCGACCCGACCAAGCTGGACGTGGGCCTGGAGCTGGAGACGCTCTTCCGCCAGCTGAAGGGGCGGGAGTCCCAGATCAGAATCATCCTGAACAAGGCGGACAGCCTGGCCACCCAGATGCTCATGCGCGTCTACGGGGCGCTCTTCTGGAGCCTGGCGCCGCTCATCAACGTCACGGAACCCCCCAGGGTCTACGTCAGCTCCTTCTGGCCCCAGGACTACAGGGCCGACACCCACCGCGAGCTGTTCCTCAAGGAGGAGATCTCGCTGCTGGAGGACCTGAACCAGGTGATCGAGAACAGGCTGGAGAACAAGATCGCCCTCATCCGCCAGCACGCCGTCCGGGTGCGCATCCACGCCCTGCTGGTGGACCGCTACCTGCAGACCTACCGGGACAAGATGACCTTCTTCAGCGACGGCGAGATGGTCTTCAGGGACATCGTGGAGGACCCCGACAAGTTCTACATCTTCAAGACCGTCCTGGCGAAGACCAACGTCAGCAAGTTCGACCTCCCCAACCGCGAGGCCTACAAGGACTTCTTCGGCATCAACCCCATCTCCAGCTTCAAGCTGCTCTCGCAGCAGTGCTCCTACATGGGCGGCTGCTTCCTGGAGAAGATCGAGCGCGCCATCACCCAGGAGCTGCCCGGCCTCCTGGGGAGCCTCGGGCTGGGCAAGAACCCCGGGGCTCCCAACTGTGACAAAACAGGGTGCGGGGAGACCCCAAAGAATCGCTACAAGAAACACTAGGGGGTGCGTGGCCGTCTCGGGGTCCTCTTGGTGAATGAGCTCGCGTCCCGACCGTCTGAAACCCTGGTGTGTTAACCCTCTGAGCCACGCTGGCGGGGCGCTGGGCTCGGGTCCCTGGAGGCGGGGTGGGGGCGCGCGGCAGAGGGGAGTGGAAACTGTGAATTCCCGAGGGCCTGTCCTGTCGCGCCAGTGGGGGGCCTGGGGAGCGGCAGAGACCCCCCCTCTCGGAGGGACGGAGTGAAGCCGAGTTCTAGTGTCTACTGAATTAGCGGCCTCAGAGGAGCTGAGCCAGCTGAAGCCCCTTCTCCCCGTGAGCCGCGAGCAGAGGGGCTGGGCTGCCCCCGCCGCCCCCGCCCGGCGCTCCCGCCGCCGTGTCTGGGAACAGGGACACCTCCTTGGCGTGGCTCAGTCTGGGCTTGAGCCTCTCCTCAGGCCCTCTTCCCGGCTTCCTTGAGAGGTAGGGGTGGTTTAGGAGCCCGCCCTGCAGAGAGCAGGTCCCCGGCGGGAGAGGATCTGCCTCCTCGGGGCCCGTTCTCTGATTTCATCTTCCGGGCTCAGCCCCTGAGCGGCCTGGGAGGGGCGCGTCCGGCCCATTCGGGTCACCGGCTTCTTGGAAGTGACTTCAGAGGAAGCCGGGAGGCTCTGAGGGTTAACTGGTTTGCAGTGTGTCTTTGTCTATTGCATGTCTTGGAAAACTCGGCCCCCAGAGGTGCTGGGCCCGAGGGAGGATGGCGGGGACCCCGCTCTTTCCCTCGGGGACTTGTCTGGGCAGCCCCCTCGCCCCATTGGAGGGGCTGTTCCCACCGCTTCTCTGCGGACCGCTGGGCACAAGGGCTTCCTCTGGGCGGCCGTCACGCCCTTCCCGTCCCCTCTTCTCCATTCCCGACGGGCCGGCAGAACCGAGGGGCTTCCCCGGCGCCAGCCCCAGCTGTGGGTGGCACGCAGGCTCGCCCTTCGCGTTGCGTGACGGGATGTCAGCGCCACGGCCGCACCGCGGGGCAGTGTGCGTGGGCACTTGGGCCGTGTGGTCCGCAGGAGGCCAGGGAGGTGGGGGGAGCTGGCGTGGACAGGTGTGGGCTGGAGGGGCCGCGGGGGCGGGGGCCGAGGGGCGAGAGCGGTGGGTGAGAGGTGTGTGCAGGTGGGAGCAAGCTGCGTGGCCAGGATCTGCCAGCACCGGGAGGTGCTCCTGGTCTGGAAGGAGAGTGGAGTGAAGGCGGAGCGAGAGGCGCTCGGCGCCGGACAGAAGGGGACTGGGGCCCAGACAGGCCCACGCGCAATTCCCACTTCTCTGGATTCTCTGCATTCTGGGTGGTGCTGGCTGCAGTGGCAGCTGCTGCTCTGGCTCGGGGGGACGTCCCGCAGGAGCTCAGAGGCTCCAAAGCCTGAGAGCCAACCGGAACGGAAAAGGGGGTGCTAGGGGCACCCACGGAGCCTGGTGGCCCGGGCCAGACAGCTGCAGCCTCCCCTGGGCTCTCCTGCTCATTAAACCCACTGTCCTCCCCGCCACTGTCCTCTGAGAGCGCCCCATCTCACTCCTCCGCGCCCCAGTGCCCAGCGCCCAGCTGCTCTTCCCAGAGCGGTAGGGGACACAGAAGACAAACTGCCCAGGCTCGTCCCACTGGTTGACGTCACCCCTGCTTTGGGGGAAGCGTGTGGACGGGGCTAATGCAGTCACGGTATTTTTACTTTCTGGGGGTGCATAGCACCAGTGTGGTCTTTCATGCCCCTTTGGACTTCTCTGGCCTCCGCCCACTGCCCCGGCACCTCCTTCTGTCCTCCGTGCAGGCCTTGGCCCGCAACCTCTCGAGACCCGCAGGCCCCGCAGGCCGGCTTGCACCCGGGGGGGGTTTCAAACACAATGTCGGCTCTTTGTGGGTACGGGGTGGGAACCAGGGCGAGTATCCAGAGGTCCCCACAGAGGAGTCTCTAAATATTTGTGCCCAAACAATTGCTGTTTTTCTCCAGGGGGAGAGGGTTCTTTCCAAGCTGGTTTCACCAGGGAGAAAGTCTCAATAAAGTCGCCATCTCCCCACCGCCCGCGCCGCTGCTTGTCCCGAGCTGGTCCGGCCTCCCTGCTCTAGAGCAGTTTTGGCTTCGCGGCAAAATGGGGAGGAGGGCACCAAGGTTTCCCGGGCCCCCCGGCCCCCGCCGTCTCCCCATCATCAACACCCCCCAAACCATGGGACCGTTCACAACCGACAAACCACTCTGACACGTCGCCGGCGCCCGAAGTCTGGAGGTCACGTTAGGGGTCACGCCCAGTGGGGTCCACTCTGCGGGTCTGGGCGAGCATCAGGGTGGTGAGATGCCCCCTCCGGGGATGAGGCAGAGACGGCACGCCCCGGAAGCGGCTGTGCTCTGCTCCTCACCCCTGCGCCCTGCCCAGGTGCTGACTTAAGTCTCGGGAGAGTGAGAAAACTGAGCTTGCCCATGCTGCTCTGCCCCCCGACCCCTGACCCCCCCTTCTCCGCAGACTCCCTCTATTTCTTGCCTCCTGCCTCCTGGAGGCACCTGGGCCTGTCCCCTCAGCTGCGGGAAGCGGCGCCCTGCTGTGTAGCCTGGAACTTGGGCTGTCTCCCCCAGAGGGCCGCCGGGCCGCACAGGGCGCTGCTGCCCCCTCGGTCCCCATGGCGCTGGCGGGGGCGCCGTCCCGCCCCAGGGCTTCGCGGGAAGCGGTGTCACCCACTCCCTGACCTGGCCCCGCTGGCCTGTCTCTGGAGAAACCCGCAGGCGGCCCGGACTCCGGTGTCCCCTTCAAGCTCCTTTAATCTTGGGGTCCCCCTGAGTGTTTCACACCCTGCTTTCCCAAGGGGAGCGTTTCCCAAGGGGAGAACGTCGGGGCTGGAGTGAGGGCTCCCCAGTGGGGAGAGAGACCCAGAAACAACGCAGCCACCGCTGGAGCTGCCCAGTGGGGTGCGGGGTGTGGACACTTGCGGGCACCTGCTCTGGGCTTTCCTAAGTCAGGGGTGGGGCAAGGGGGACCGGGCACTTCATTCCCTCCTCTGCCGCCCCCCTCCTCCTCACAAGGGGCCAACAGTCCACAGCCTGGGAACCCTGAGCTGACCGCGGCCACCCTCCCAACCCAGGTCACCCTGGGCCGGTGTGCTCCCACCCCCAGGGAAACGGGGCTTCCCGGGAGAAGGGGAGGTGGGGCGGGGTCATGCCAAGATCGGCACAGTCTGCCAGAACCGGCCGGCGTGCCCCAGATGGCTCCAGTTCGCGAGTCTCACACCGGCCATCTTTACACCACGAGGCCCTCAACAAGCCCATAACGGGGGCCACAGACCGCCCGAGCACAGATGGTGGGGGCAGGGCTGGATGGGGAGTCCAGAGGGAGGTGCGTGTGCCAGTGAGCAGGTGGCAGTCACCTGTGGGCACGGGCTGAGCGGTGTGCAAACAGGTAGGCTGGGCCAGGGGGAAATGGGCTGCACGTGAGCGGCAGTGCAGGTGAAGCCCAAGTACCAGCCGTGCCTCTGGGCCAGAGGGGGCCGGGCGGGCGGAACGTCTGCGCTGTGGCGGGGGTGTGGCACGTCGGGGCGCGCAGGTGGGCGTGGCTGCAAAGGTGAGGTCTGAACGGCGTGCGTGTGCATTATGGGAGCCCGTGTGCAACAGAGGTGTCCGTGGGGAGGACCCAGGTGTCCGCCAGGGTGGAGGTGGGGGGCCAGCCCGAAGGTGCTGCCGGCCCCGGGCGAGCGTCTGAACCTGTGAGATCCGCCCCCACTGGCAGGTCTCACGCCAACTCCACCATCTGTGATGTGAGGCTCCAACTTTCAGCAACCCAGGGGAGCCTTTTTTCTCGTTAGGAGACCATAAAAACAATCAAAAGCCTCAGAGACGTGGAAAGTGAGTGCAGCGGCACCAGGCCGCGGGCAGCAAGGTGTGCCCAGCGGCGGCTCCGGAACGCTCCCCCTGCGCTCTCGCTGGGGCTGTCCTCGGCCCTGCAGGGCGCCCTCTGCTTTCCCGTGATGTCAGCGGGGAGCTGGGTCCCGACCCACAGGCATTAGGGCACGCACACCTCCAGGTGAGGGGGCAGTTCTCACGGGGCATTTGTGTGCTCCGAGTTGCCTAATCCCCAGGCGCCCCGCAGACGGGAGCCACCGGCAGGTGAGCACACACCTGGATTCCTCACGGGCCCCACCGCTTGCCAGCTGGGCCGCCTTAGGCAAATCACTTAACTTCAGGCAAGCACGAAACACCCCTTCCGTGGGGTGGAAGGATGGAGGACTTAGTACACGCAGCGTGTCTCAAAGCGTGTCCGGTCAGCGCGTGCTGCTGTTCCCGTTCATCTCCGCGCCCGCGGGCCAGGAGGCCGACATCAGCGCGGGGAGGTGCCGCACCTGTGCGTGCGGGAGGCCGGGCCCGAGGCCTGCCTCACCCTGCGGGCCGCGCGAGCTTCCTTGTCGCGGTCATCCTCGTCGACGGGCAGAAGTTCCAAGTGGCTCGATATGTGTCACGGTTGGTCAGCGCCTGAGGTTTCTAAGTCACAAAACGTAAAACATTTAAAAGTCATTGCGTCCTCAACAAGAAAAACCCCCAAACTAGACCCTTAACTCCATGACGCAACGGATCGTCACTATTACCATTTTATAAAGTCGACGGGGCAGGTCTTATTTATTCTCCCTAAATCCAAATCAGTCTGCATCTCCAGAGAAGTCAAGTTCAATCAGCAAACTTGACAAATCAAAGGAAAAGGCCAGTTTTCTGCTCCTGCCGCCATTCTCACGATAGAGGCGATCGCGCTGCTTTGTGTTCGTCTGGAACTGGGACCCGGTTGGTGGGCCCACTCGATGGAACGTGATTTTGTGCTTGCAAAGTGTGTTCAGAAATTGTTGGCTATTGTAGGGTAAACGGGAGAATCCTCAGGTTTCCCCACCCTCCCCTCAATGACGGGCCTCTGCAGGCCTGCGCATGCCTGATGGGCGCACCTGGAAGAGTGTGGGTGTGCGTGAGTGGGCGCACCTGGGCCAGAGGCCGGACAGCCTGTGTTCCTGGAGGTTCTCTCTGCATTGCCTCCACACTTTTAGGTTTTTTTTCCTACCACAACGCCAAAAGATTTGGGAGTTGTGTGTGTTTATTGGGACACAGTCTCTGCCCTAGGGGAACTAACAGTAGGGCGTGGGGTACAAGGTACAGAACGGGGGCGCTAAAGAAGTCCTCAGGGATGGGGGAGGACCCCGATCTGGCAGGGGGTTTTCTTCCTGGTTTGCAAATGTAGTTATTAGGAAAGTCTGACCCAATCACCGAGAAGGCTGCACTACCTAGACCCCCCGCCCGTGTGAGACCACGCCCACACGCTGGGCTCTCCAGGAGCTTCTTGAGGGGGATTCCAGTGACACTGGAAGGCCGGGGCGGGCCTGGGAGGTCAGAGAAGGGGGCCTGGACCCCCAATGGAAGGCAACTGTGTGTGCTGGCAGGAATGAAGGTGAGCCAGTTAGGGAAGACCGCGCCTTCAACGGAAGCCGAGTCCCACACTTGGGGTCCTGAATGGAGGAGACGTGAAACCAAGGAAGGTGAGGCACAGCCGCGGGCTGAGGGGAGAGGTGAGGGCTTGGCAAGCGTGCCCCACCACCCAGATAGTGGCCCCTGGGCAGTGCCCTTCAGACCCGTGACCCCCACCTGCCTCCGGCCAGCCGGGTGGGGCGCACTGCCTCCGGGTCTTCTTGCTCTGCTCCCCCCCACCGCCCACCTGGTGGAACCCCACAAGGAGGCGGCTGGACCAATTCCACCCCATCAATCAGACCGGCTGCTCTGGAGCCCTTGCTGGGCCCCACCCCAGTTACCCCGGGAAGGCCCCTATCTGGGTCCCTTCTCTGGACCCTGTAACCCTGGTCCAGGCGACCAGGCACGAGGACCCACAGGCGTGCGTCGGGGCGGCGAGGACCCGCTGCTGCTTCTGCTGGGGGCACCGGGTCTGCGATCGCGGCTGGAGCTCGGGGCAGGGCCGGCGGCCGCATGCTGCTCGCGTCCCGCTGGACCGAGGGGGCCTCACCCTGCCCTGGTGTAGCCCTCGCCCTGTAGGGGACCTCGAAGCCCAGAGCTGCCGCGCCTCGCCTCGCCTCGCCCGCCCGCGCATGCGCGGCCAGCCCGGGCTGGCTCCCTCGCGCACGCCCGCGGCCTCGGCCCCGCCCCCGGCCCGCGCGCTCCCGAGGCGCTCCCCGGGCTCGCGCAAGCGCAGGCGCGCGGCGGCGCTTCCCGGGGGCGCGGGCGCGCGGAGCCGCGGGCTGGCGGTGACTCACTGCCGGGCGGGGCGGCGGCGGCGGGGTCCCCTCCCGGGCGCTCGAGCTGGACCCGCGGCCGCCGCCCGAGGGCCCGCTCCGGCCGCCCGCTGGGCCTGGGGCCTGGGGCCGGGCGCCGGCGCCTGGACAGCCGCGAGCTCGCCTGGGCCGCGGTGCGGAGGCGGCGGGGGCGCGGCAGGTGTGCTGGCCGCCTGCGCTCCTCACCGCCGCCCGCGAGGCCGCCGACTGGACGCGGCTCTCCCGCCCGCCTGTCCAAGTGCTGCCCCGCCCGAGGACGGCCGGGCCCAGCCGCAGCCCTCCCTGCGCCTGCGTGAGGGGGCGGGGGGGGGAGGGGAGAGCCCCCCCCCCCCGCAGATGCAGGTCCGGGCAGGGGTGACAGTCTCATGGGGTCGCCTTTCCAGTGGCCCCTGGACTTCGGGACCACTCAGATCTGGGCCCCAAAGGGCCCAGGAGGTTCTGTCTCAGGTGGTTCTGGCCTCCGTCTGAGACAGGCCTGGGATCTCTGCCCGCTGGGCTCCTGTCTCCCCACGGGGCACAGTTTAGGGTGCTCCCTCTGCCTCCCCAGCGGTCCCCAGGCAGGGGAGCCCCTCCCGTGCTGCCTGTGGCAGAGCCCCGTGTCCCTGTTTCCCTGCGTGGACCCCCAGGCAGACTAGAACCAGGGAAGGTGCCTCTGGCTAACCCGGGGTCCATCCGTTGGCTGCAAGGAGAGGAAACGCTTTTCGTTCCCCGGCTGTCTGGAGTGGAGGTATTTGGCATCAGGTGCCCTGGTGGCCTGAGAGGAAAAGGGCTGAGCGTGGAAAGGACGGGGGTGGTCCCTGGAACGAGGTGATGGGGAGGGCCCAGGCAGAGGGCTCGGCTGGCCCACAGGCCCCTGGTGCAGGCAGCCCTTTTCCGGGCGTGACTCATGGAACCCCCGGAGAGGCAGGGAATCGTGGCCCCAAAGGCCCCTGTGGCCCAGCCCCTTCTTTTCGCGGATGAGGAGCCAAGGGCTGGGGGAGAGGCCAGAGTCCCAGCCAGACGGGACCTGCATTCAGGGCTCCGGGCTCCAGGCCTGCTGGGACCAGCGGAGCGTGGATGGCACATCTCAGCCCGGCAGTTTGAGGCAGGGTTTGGGGAAGCCACGTGACAGAGGATGGCTCTGAGGGCCAAGCTCGCTACCTGCAGGCGGAGGCTGAGGGGAGGGCTGTCTCCCAGGGCCGGTGAGTCAGCTCGAGGGGCGCAGGAAGGAAACCGAGGGACTCCAAACCCCATTTCACCTTCTCCGGCCCTGTGATCCGCCCCAGCGTAGGCAGAGGTGAGGGCGCCCAGGCGTCGGGCCCAGAGGGTGACACGGGCATGGGACGGAGGGGGCAGTGCCTGCTGCTCCGCTGGCAGAGACAGTCTCCGTCCCCCAGCTCTCTCTGCCTAGCCATTGCTGTCCCTTCCATCAGCCTGCTCCTTTTCTCTTTTGGATAAAGAAACTGGCCACAAAACCACCCGAGGGTGGAGGGGTGGGTGGCCGGCTTGCCGCGCGCCCCCGGCCTTGTCTTGTTCACGGCAGCCCCTCTGTGGACTCTCCCTGGAGACCCAGAGCTGGGCTGTCCTCCCCGGGCTGAGCATCTCTGCAGAGGCGAGCCCCACCTGTGGGTAACAGGCCTGGAGCTTGACAGAACAGGCCTGGAGCCCTGAGGCCAGCTTGGGATGGAAACATCTGTCTCTGAGGACCCCGGAGCCGATCCCCACCGTCTGGCCGGCCCAGCGTGCTCCCTCTCTTCCCTGCTCACTCCTACTCAGCGCTCCGCCCACCCGCTCAGCTCTGCCGATGGCGGCGGCTGGTGCTGTGCTGGGAACACCGCGTGCTGCAGGGACCAGCCGCCAGAGTGCCCGGAGAGTTGTACCAGCACCCCCAAAAAGGCTGGGTGGAGCGAACCCTCAGACAGCCGCCCTGGGCCCTTTCCTCCCTGCTCCCCTTCTTCCCCCTCCTGGTAGTCCCAGTCCCTTTGACTGGCCTCTTCCTCTGGTCCCTGTCTGTGAAAAGGGGCCAGCCAAGGGCTCTGCGCCCTGAGCTCGGGCACAACTCTATTCACAGCAAAGCGTGGGGCTGGGGCCTCGCAGAGGAGCAAACCCAAGACCACACAGCGGACAGGGTGAGGCTGGCCCTTGAACTCGGGTCCACTTCCAAGGCCCATCGGCACAGCCTCCCCCCGCGGGCTCCCTGCCGCTGCTGGGGTGCGTCCATCGAGCGCTCAGCCGTCCGGAGCCTCCCGTGTGCCTCCTGCTGCCTGGCCCGGGCCTGCGGGACGCAGCTTCTGCCCCTCTGTGGGTGTTCGCGGGGATTTCTTAGCCTCTGCTCCCCTCCGCGGTCTGGTTCTTCCTCAGGTGTTTGCGGGTGAGGTCTGGGCGCCTTCCCCAAGCCCGGCTCCCAGGTCCTGCCCGCCCGTTTGCCTCCAGATTCCCGCGGCCGCCTAGCCTGAGGCTGTTGGCCCTCACTGGGCATGCAAACGGCTTCCTGAGTGGGCCAGGGCATGGGGCGCTCCTAGCTCCTACTGGGGACCCTGCACCTGGCCAGCGGGCGACAGAAGCCCAGGGCGGCTGCTGGAGGTGGAAAGGCTTGTCCGGTGCAGACGGACGTGCTGACCTGGCTGCGACAGGCCCGCTGCGAGCACAAGTCCGGGCTGGCGGGGCCGGGCCGGAGGGCTCCTTGTGTTTTTCTAGAGTTTGAATTGGGGGATTTTTTTTTTCCTGTGTGTGTGTAAGAACTGGGGGTGTGAGGACTCCCCAGAGACAGAGTGGGGAGCAGAACAGGCGGATCCACTGAAGTTCACTGCTGAGGGGAGCAGTGGGGAGACGGGAGAGGTCTGCTGCACCCTGTGGGGAGCTCCCTGGCTGGGGATAGAGCTCAGGCCGCAGCAGTGATAGCCTGACACTCATCCCCTAGGGAGGCCCCCGAACTGGGGAAAGAGACACCAGCAAGGACAGGTGGGGAGGGGGTGGGGAGCCCTCCACAGCTGACTCTCCACGTGGGGCCCAGAGCAGAGTGAGCCGTGGCTCTGACCTTTATCGCAGGCTGCAGCTCCCCCAGGCCACCCCTGCTCCCGCCGAGTCCGCTTCTGTTTGCTCTGATAGAAAAAAGCCTCCGCTCCTGCGGCCACGGCGTGGGGGAGGCCTGGGCCGGGGGAGGCCTGCCTGCCTCCCCTGAGTCGCTCTCAGCACCCCCATCACCTGACCCAGCCGTGTGGGCTGGGGTGACTCACCTGCTCTGTCCCGCCTGCAGCTTGGAGGGAAGTCCTGCGGATGGAAAGAGTTCCAGGGAGGGCACAGGAGGCCCTCCTTGTGGATGGCTGCTGCGTTCCTGCTTCTGCAGATGTCTGTCCTGGTCCCCGCGGCCAGTGAGAGGCTGGCCAGGGGCTGGCCGGGGAAGGCAGACAGAAGGGGAGGAGGGCCCTGGCTCGGCAGCCCACAACCCTGATTTTCACTGTGAGCCGATACAGAAAAGGGCCACTCTTTCACATTTTGGGGACCAGCTCCCCCTACTGTGTGCTCCCCCTACTGTGTGCTCACTAAGGGCCAGGAGGTTTTCCGGGAAGTCAAAACCGAATCCGACCTCTGATGGCTTCTCAGTCTCTGTAAATCAGTATAAGCCGGGGTAGTGGATGCGGGTTGGGGTGGCCTTGAGCGTGGGGGAGAAGCAGCTCCGCAGGGGAGGGCGCTGGCAGGAGGTTCAGCCGAAGACGCTGTCCCGGAGTTGACCTTGGTGCTGGAGTCCGCTGGCGGGCAGTCCGTCCACTGAGGCGCCGGGGGCTGCTCTGCAGTCAGTGTTGAGAAGACTGGACGTGCCTGTCCAGCTGGGCCTGGCGGCGAGGCGCCCCGTAGGCCCCGGCAGCTCTGGGCCCCGTCCTGAAGGTGGAGGGTGGGCGTAGACCAGAAAAACAGATTAAAGGGGCCTTGGGACCTGGGACTAGGAAGGGGCAGAGGTGAAATACTGGGCAGCCCCACAGGTCACCCGTGATTTAAATTTAGATCAGTTCTAGGAAACGTAATCCTAAAACCAGAAGTGCCTGTCTCCTAATCCCGTCCGGGGCCGCAGCGCTGCCCTTCTGGCTCGACTCGTTTGCAGAACTGTCCTCTCACAGACCTCGGCGTCCGCGTGCTCACGGGGGCCGGGGATGTCTCTGTGGTTCGGGTTTGCACCTCCCTTGTCAGGAGCGATGGCGAGCGTTTCCCTGCGCCTGTTGGCCGCCTGTCTGTCCTCCTGGGAAACCGGTGACAGCACCCGCCCACCGGCCTTCCGGGGCATCTCCAGCCGAGTGAGTAGGGCGTGTGAGCCCTGCGAGGAGGCCGACGTGCCGGTGGGCTCACGTCTCCCCCTCCGTCCCCTTCGCTCCCTCTTTTGCTCTTCCGTGGAGAGGGCGCGCACGTCGCCAGCCGCTAGGGTCAGTGGGAGAGCAGCTGGCCCCGGCTGGATCCAGGCGTAGAGAGGGAGGAGCGTGGTTTTTTGGCTTCAAGCCACGTGGCCTGGTAACCTTGGGGAGAGCCCTTCCACTCCCCCAGCCTCAGTTTCCTCATCTGCAAGAAGCCATCACCCACCCCCGGCCCCGGGAGGGTCCCAAGAGAACGGCTGTGCCCGGCCCTGCGAGCCGAGGGGTCTGTTCACTCCCCTCGGCGCTCTCTAGTCTGCTCCAGGGCTCTGGGGGAAATTGCCAAGACTCTCGAACATCTAGACAGTGACATCACACGCGTGTTTCGAAGTCCAGGGTGGGGCCCAGAAGACAGGCTCCGGGTCGGGGGCAGGGTGGTGGCTGGATGGAGCCCCACCCTCTGCGGCCTGCAGCAGACCCGTCCCGTGTCGCTCCGTTTCCGACCTGGACATGCTCCTGCCTTCCGACTCGGGGGGCCCGGGGTGGCAGCTCCAGGGCAGGGTCCCCCCGACTGGCTTTCTGCGGCCAGGTCAACCTGGCGTCTGGACAGGGCTGCGGGCGCGGCTGCTGTCGCCCCAGAGACAGGTAGTGCGTTTGTGAGTCCCCACCAGCCTTGTTCTCGCTGCTTTGTGTTTGCAAATTCCAGCGGTAGATAAACACTGAAGAAAGCAGAGCGTGAGTCAGAGACAGGGCAGCCAGCCCCGCCGGTCAGGGTGCAGGTCAGGGTGACGGGCGGCCCCGAACGTCCCAGGAGGCCGCGGGAGGGACAAGCCCTCGGTGCCTGGGGTGAATGGCGATTGGGGTGGAACCCCTTCACTGGCCCGGGTGGTCATGAGAGCTGAAAGAAAATGGCTTGATCGCCAGATATTTGGGGGTATTTGTCGCGTGTCCTGGCGCTGTGGTTTAGCTGTGGCTTCTGCGTTGGAGGTGCCAGACCAGCGTGGGGGAGGCGCGCGGCTGGGGGGACACAGAGGGTGCCACTGGGGGGCCCGCAGCAGGTGGGTGCTGGAGACCCCCTGGAGACGGTATGAGGGAGCCTCTGAGAGGTGGGAGCGGCGGGGAGAGGCGTGGGATGCTCCCGCCCCGCACGCTCCTTCTGTCTCCGGCCCTAGGGCGGCAGCCGCCTTAGTTTTCTAGGCGACAGGACCGATGGGCACAAACCCAGGGCTCCGAGCCGCTGTCTTTCCTCCCCCCGCGGTGCTGGGGCCAGACACGCTGGGTGTCCCCTCCGAGGCCAGCTCAGCCTTGCCCCGTGACACCCCATCTTCAGGCCAGCTGTGTGTCTCGAACCCCCTGTTGTTCTGAACCCCTGGTTTCCTCTTTGGTTCGCAGCCAGAGAAGAAGCTGCTTGCTTTAGCCCTCGTCGTGAGCCGGGCCCGGGGCAGGGGTCAGCTCAGAGTCAGCTGATGAGCGACTCAGGTCCCCCTGCCTTCCCCGTGCCCGGGCCTGACGCCACCCCGGTCCTGGGGTGAAGGTGGGAAATCTTGGGGAGCAGTTTAAGGTTCTGCCTGGTGCAGATATGGGAGCAGAAGGAAGTAGCAAGGGAGGTGGCCGTCGGGGTGGGGGAGCAGAGGCTCGAAGGTGTCCTCACACTCGCCACCCCAGGGCCCGACCGTGGGTGGGGCCGTCACCCTTGTTCTGGGGGGCCCTGGGCGCGAGGAAGCCAGCACAGCTCTGAAGCGGCAGCTCCATCTCTTTCCAAAGCCTCCTCTTCCCTCGCGCCCCTCCTGCAGGCGCTGAGGAGGAGGCGCTGCCGCTTCGCCGAGACAACGCGTGGTGAGGGCCGAGTCCGGCCAAGTCCGCCGTCGGGGCTGGGCGTGCGGCCCTTGGGGTGGCTTCCTGGGCCCGCGGGAAGGACACGGTTTCCAGCTGGCTCTCACACACGCAGCACCCCAGGGGCCGTGAAGCCACAGCTTCTGCCGTCGGAGAAGCTGCCAGTCTCGGGAGCTGGTCTCCGTTGGGGAGGGAGGAGGACGCAGCTGAGAGCCTGCAGGTGGGGGGCACCGCCGGGTGCGGGGCCAGGTCGGGGGGACAGCACTAGAGCCGGACGCTCGCCCTATTTGGACTTCGACAGCGGTGTCTGGGCGGTGCTGGCGCGTGAATTGTGGGGGTCCGTTCCCCTACGTTGCGCCCCTGCTCACGCCCACTCTCTGTCTCCCTCCCTAGTCTGTCTCCAAGCTCCGACGGGAAGCCTGTGAGCGCGCGAGCCGTCTCTGAACGTGGCTGGTGTTCTGGTCACCCAGGGGGCAGCGGCCCCGGTCCTCCTTCGCCTCGGGCCCGGTCACTGCCCCTGACCGGGACTGCTCGCAGTGGCTCAGAGCCCGCTGCCCCTTCCCTGTCTTTGAGGGTTTGCAGCCTGGGCGCCGGCAGCCGTGAAGCAACAGCCCCGCAGTCACGCTGGGATCGAGGCCCTCGGGCGTGGGGCGGCTCCGTGGCTGCGTTTGCTCAGGAGTTTCCTGGGGAGTGAAGCCGGGAGCCTGGCGGCGACCAGCGCAGACAGACGGGCCCGCGGGGCGTTATGGCATGCTGGGCTGAGTGCAGAAGGGAGGACTTCCAGGCCGAGGGAGAGGCGCTGGCTTGTGGGTGGCCTGCTGGCCTGAACCTTAATCCCAGAGCCTCTGCCGCTTCCCTCCCTGTTCCGCCCCCTCCCTGCCCAGGTGCCCCGGCCAAGACGTGTCCTTCCTCCTGCCCGTCCCCTCCCCAGGGCAGGGCTTCGGAGCAGGCCCTCACGCACGTCTTGGTTCTTGGAAACGATGGCGCTGGTCCAGGTGCCATACGAAGAAAGGGTCCCCGAGGTGGGCCATCGCTCGCCGTCAGCCGGCTCTTCTGTCCTCGTGGGCGCCATGTCGCAAGCAATGCTGAAACGGCCTCCTCGGGGGTCCTGCTGGACCGGCCTCCCACCAGCCCGACCGTGTCCTCCCTGGCCCCGCCTGACTGCTTTCTTGAGAATGTCCCGTTTTAACCGAGACTCTGGACTTGCTTCCTCTTCGTTTTGCCCCCGACGCGGCACGCGCGGAGGACACTGCAGTGTCCGTCTGTGGTGGCCCAGCGCTCCGGCCCGGCCCTCACGCCGCTCCCATTATCACGCGTGCCGGGGCCTGCCAGAGAACTCGCCCTCCCCAGGCAGGCGGGGACCACGGGCTGGAGATTCCTTCTCTAGTCTGATGCCCGGGACCCTTCCACCTGCGAGGCCCTGTTGGGCACACGCGTCAGCCCGGGCTGTAATCCCAAGGGGAGACTTGATTTAGGGGCTCTGGAGATCAACTCTGGACTTGAAGGGGCTGCCCCCGGTCTCAGACGAGGTGTCGGCGGGGTCGCCATCAGGGGGGAGCCCCGCGGCTTGCTGCGCTGGCTTCGAGGTGTGCTCGGCTCGGCCGCACGCCTGCAGCCCAGGTGTGAGGCTGCCGAGGGCCCCTCAGTCCCCGCAGTAAGACTCCCCCCGTCAGTGGGATCAGAAAACAGACAAGAGGAGCAGGAGAACTACAGATTGGAGGCGTCCAGCAGGGGTGGGGGAGGGGGCCAAATGGGAGGGCAGAGCACAGGGGCTGGGGGGACGGTTCACTCAGTGGGAGATTTATGGAGACCATGCCTGAGGGGGGAAAACGAACAGCAATGTAAGAAAACCAAAAATTTAATTAAAAAAGGGCCTCCCCGGTGGCCCAGCGGTTAAGCGCTGCGCTGTGGAGCTGTCGGCAGTGGAGACGTGAGTTCGACGCCCTGCTGGGGAGATTCCCACATGGCACAGCAGACCTCTCCTGCCTCCCCGCTGCTCCCCTCAGCAGTGTGTTTCAGTAGATCTGCCTGTTCTGCTCCCCACTCTGTCTCTGGTGAACCCTCTCGCTGCCCCACGCCTCTGGCCTACACCTCAGCTTCTATGCATAAAATAAAAAAGTTAAAAAAAATTTAATAAAAAAAAACACTCGCTCTTCAGGAATCCAGCGAAGACTCAGAGGGGACGGTTACCCGAGGCCCCCGGCGCACAGCAGCCCCGGGCCTGTGCCCCGAAGGCTGAGGCCTCGCCGGCGGTCAGCCGTTGTGACCGGGCTGGTCTCCGTGTTTGCGATCAGCTAGGGGTGTCCTGTGGGGCAGTGGGGTCCCGGGGCAGCCCCCCTGGCTGGAGGGGCCTGGGAGACCGGTTCTGACCCTCCCGGCCTCAGCGCTCCGCGGCCCTGGGAGGCCGTGAGATGCAGGGCTTGGCCGGGAGTCACGTGGGGCTGCTCCCCGGCCACGTGCTGGTTTTAAAAAGCGCTTAAGTGAATTTCGTGTCGTTAAGGGATTATTCTTGGAAGGCAGTGGGTAAGCTATTGGTAGCTAATTGCCAAGAAAAAGTTTTCTGGGCGGATTTGTTGAGACAGGCCCCTGATGGATGGGAGGATGGAGGTTTTCTGTTTCTGGAGAACGATTGTCCTTTAATAGAAATAGCAGCCGCACAGCCTGAGACAGAGGCGGGCTGGGGCTCTCACACCTGCAGCCTCCGTTCCGGGGGGCGGGAGGCAGCCTGGGGGTGCTTGTCCCTCTGCATCCTGGGGTTCCCGAATGTGCCCACAGCCTGGCTGCTGCTGCTTGGGGATGAATGCGGAAAGAACAGACCGTGCCGGTGTGTTTATTTTTGAGGCAACTCTGAAACTGTTTCTTTGTGAAAAAGAAGGGCTTGCTGAGCCGTGCTTGGTAGCAATCTCTGCGCTTCCTTTTTCAAAGGGCTCGGCCTAAGCCCGCAGCCATCAGTCTCGGGGTCTCTGTTGTCAACTGTGAAATGCGGAACAGAAACTTGGCCCTGCCGCTTGTGCCCGGCCCCCGGGCCAGCCTGCTCGGCGCCCTCACAGCTGATTCCTCCGCGTCTTCCCCGGCCTCGCTCGTGCACGTGGCCGGGCGGGGTCGGCCTGGCTGCGAGCGGCTCCCTCCCGCGGCGGGCGCGTCGTCCGTGAGCTCACCTGCGGCCCTGCGTGTCGGGACGTCCCTCCCGGGGCCGCGGGGTCGGGTCTGGCCAGGCCGCCTGGGTGCAGACGGGCGTGCCTGAGACGCCGCTTCCCGTGCTCTGCGGCAGGAGCACCTTGCAGCAGCGCGGGCTGCCCCTCCGGGCACCGGTTCTGTGCGCCCCCAGTCTCCCCGAGCTGCTCCGGAAGGCCGGGCCCCTCCTGCCCCGTCCGGTAAGAGCGGCCCCACCTGCCTGCACCCCCGCTCTCCTCGCTCTTTGCCCAGCCCTGGCCCACACTCTGGGGCCTCCCCTCGCTCCTGAGCCCCCTGGGCCAGCCTCTGAATCGCAGAATCACCCGTGTGTGACCCGCTGAGTCTCGCTGGGTGAGTGAGGGGGGGCAGTGCGTGTGACCGGTCCCTCCTGCGGGCTGTGGCCTGCAGGTGGAGACGTGTTTCCTGGCTGGGGCGGGCGCAGGGCCCTGAGCCTCCTCTGCTTGTCTGCAGGTCTCCAGTGGGGCTGCTGTGGCAACTCCCCGCGTGCCAGGCCAGGGGGATGCACGCCCCCGCTGTTATGGCGGGGCGGTCTGCAGTGGGTCTCGGCCTAAAATTGGGGTGTCTGTGGGTCTGCGTTCCTTCTGGAATCTTGGGGGGACTCCAGGCCTTGCCTTTTGCCCCTTCGAGAGTCTGCCCCGTTCCTTGGCTCGTGTCCCCACATCCAGCTTCCTCATCGCATCTCCTTCTGTGCCCTCTGACCTCTTGCTCCCTGCTATGCAGAGCCTGGTGACAGCATCACGCCCGCTGAATAACCCAGAATAATCTCTCCTTCTAAAGAACCTTGATC
Organism: Scalopus aquaticus; assembly: GCA_004024925.1. Lineage (NCBI taxonomy): Eukaryota > Metazoa > Chordata > Mammalia > Eulipotyphla > Talpidae > Scalopus > Scalopus aquaticus. The sequence goes on from PVIJ01003438.1 coordinate 29,197, forward strand.
ACAACTACGAAGCCCCTCCGACCCTGAGACTCCCTGTTCACAGGTCCTGGGATGTGGACATTTTTTGGGGGACAGGACATTGATCAGCCCACCCTGGACAGCATGCAGGGAGATCTAGCTTCTGTTTGCACAAATCTACAGTCTTCCTGTCTCCCAGGCCCTAGTGCTGCCTCCTCCAGGGAGTTTGTCCTGACTGCCCCTTCCCTCAGGCTGGATGCTGTTCAATCGCGGTCCCTGCTGTCGCACTGGACCATGGCCCCTCTTAATCTGCACATTTCCACCCCCTTCCTTCCCTCGGGGATGTCTCCCTTTGACCCAGTCTAACTTCCCTCTTCCGTGGAGTCCCCCAGGACACCTCTGTAAGGCGGCCACAGAGGGCCAGGGAGCCCGCCTCCAGGCCTGTGAGCCCCCAACCCCAGCTGCGAGGCTGGTTCTGGCTTCCAGTGCACGGACGGTGGCAGGGGCGGGCGGTGTGGGGCCTCCTGCTCTTTGACCTTGCTGGGTGACCTTGCCATGTGTGTGTGTGTGTGTGTGTGTGTGTGTGTGTGTGTGTGTGTATCTGGTGCCTGTTGCCTCCTGCTCCTGTTTTTTCTGCATACTCCCAGCGCCCCACCCTTGCCCCCAAAGCAATTAGGACAGGGCCTCCAGGCGGCGCACAGGGGCTTCAGACCACTAGGCGGTCTGCTGGCCGAGCAGCTGACCGCTGTCAGCAGACGGAGGGGAGGCCTGGAGCCTTTCTCCAGGAGGCGGGACTCCCTGTGGCCGGTCTCCAGGCCTCTGTCCCCGCCTGCTGCTCCTCCAGGAGCTGGGCCTCTGCCCTGCTCCCTCCTCACCTGGCCTCCCTACAGGAGTGAAAAAAAAAAAACCCTGAAATGTCAAACTTGATGCCAATTTATTGACTCGTGCCGAGAGCTCCCTCTTGCAGCTGGGAAATCTCCCGCCTGAGCTGGCACCTCCGAGGTGCTTGGTGAGCAGAGGGCCAAGGGGGTGCACTCGGACTCGGAGGGCATGCCCAGCCTCAGGGGCCGCCTGTCCAAAGCAGGCCCTTGGCCCCTTGAGCAGACCGGGGAAGGATAATGTTCTCTGCAGGACAGATGGATATGCTAAGCCTGAGACTCTAGGGGAGCTGGCGTGGACATGGGGGGCCCTGAGCACGTTTGCGGCAGCCCTTCGGGGTGGTAGTGTGGGTTTGGGCGATTGCTCTCCCCTCAAACCACGGCGGTGGCCTTCGCCACACGAGGGGGCGTCTCCCCTGCCCATCCTTCTTCCTGTATTCGCTCTGCGGTTCCTGATTCTTTCCTCTTCGGTGCTTCTACTTTTGTTTTTTTTTTTTAAAGATTTATTTATTTATACATACAAGCTGGGGTACAGACCAGAGGTATGGGGCGGCGAGAGGGTCCACCAAAGACAGAGCGGGGAGCAGAACAGGCAGATGAGAAACACACTGCTGAGGGGAGCAGAGGGCGAGGCAGGAGAGGTCTGCCGCACCACGCGGGACCCTCCCCGGCCGGGCGTCGAACTCGCATTGCGCGCTGCCGACAGCACCACAGCGCAGTGCTCAACCGCTGCCCCACCAGGGAGGCCCCGGTGCTTCTACTTTTGAATGCTGATTTGCTTACAAGGAAATGCACATATTTTAACATTTTGACAAGCCTGCACACTTGTGTAGCTGCTATGTCAATCTCCCCAAAAAGTCCCTTCTGGCTTTTCCAGCCAGCGGCCTCCCCAAATGTCCAGCAGCTCCAGTGACAAAGGAGCCCGGTGACAAAGGGGTCGGCCCACAGGCCTGTCCGTGCCCGGGAGACCGGTCAGCAGGAAAAGAAGGACCTGCCGACTAGGCTGCCAGCTGGGTGGACCGCGTCACCTGCATGAGGTGCCGGCCCGAGCAGGGGGGAGATGGAGAGGCAGGGACTGCCCAGCCGGGCCGGGCTCAGGTCACTTCTGGACTCACAGTGAGAGCCGCTGGCTGTGGCGAATTCACTACACACCACGGCTGGTGGGTGTTCAGGTGGGCTCTGCGGCATGAACTGTTACAGAGCTGTTATTTAAGCACAAGATACGGAGCGTTCTGCCCTGAAGCACCCTACTCCCCCTCCCCACCCTGCAGCCCACCTGGCTTGGCCAACAGCTCAGCCCCCCCCCCCCGCCCCCGCACGCAGGTGAGGGCTCCTTCGAGGCGGAGTCAGCCTCATGGGTGCCCCTGAGCTCCGTCCAATCCATCATGACAGCCGGTTAGTCCTTTTTTTCCTCAGAGGCTGACTTTTCCAGTTTCTTTATTAAAGATTTATTTATTTATGCATATAACCTGGGGTGCAGGCCAGAGGTGTGGGGTGGTAAGAGGGTTCACCAGAGACAGAGTGGGGAGCAGAACAGGCAGATTGACTGAAACACACTGCTGAGGGGAGCAGTAGGCGAGGCAGGAGAGGTCTCCTGCGCCATGTGGGAAGCTCCCCGGCCGGGCATCGAACTCCTGCCGCAGCCGCCGCCGGCTCCACAGTGCTGTGCTCAGCCTGCTGCACCACCGGGGAGGCCCCCTTTATCTGTTTTCTTATAGGTGGACTTCTGGGCTGAGTCCAGGTTCAGGCTATTATGAACTAACTGATGGAGGTTGCTGGACGTGTGTTTACCTTCCTTCTAGATAAATACCTAGAGGTGGAATTGCTGGGTCATATGGCTTTATTTTTAGACTTATAAGAAACTGACAGAGCTTTTTCCAAAGAAGGTCAGCCCTCGTGAGGGCGCGGCTGGATGTCCTCCCCAGCTGGTGCGTTTCCTGGCTGCTGAGAAACTGCATTCTGATGAATTCCAGTTTAATTCCAGTTTGTTGTTTTTATAAAAAAATGATTTATTTTTATTTATTTATGCACATAAGAACTGGGATGCAGGCCAGAGGAGTGTGCGGGGGTGAGAGGATTCACCAGAGACAGAGTGGGGAGCAGAACAGGCGGACCCACTGAAATCCACTGCTGAGGGGAGCAGCGGGGAGACAGGAGGGGTCTGCTGCGCCGTGTGGGAAGCTCCCTGGCTGGGGATGGAACTCGTGCTGCAGTGGCTGTGGACAGCTTCCTAGTGCTGAGATTTAACCTGGGTGCCACCAGGGAGGCCCTACTGCTTTTTTTTTTTTTTATTTTTTTTGTGTTTTCCCTCTGACATCTCTGCCTCCCTCAAGGTCCTGAAGAGTCTCTCCTTCGTGTCTCTGTCTGTCCGTGTCTCTGTCTTCCCTCCTTCTCTGTCTGAAGCCCAGTCTCACCCGTGTCTCTACACCCACACAGCGCAGGTCGGGATGGGAGACCTTGGAAGGTCTGGAAAGCAGCCGTGATGATTTATAGGCTCTACTTTTGTGTTTCCGCCCAGGGCGTTTTGGCTTGGGGAGCAGTGAGAACATCCTGGGTGTGCCTGGCGCCCCAGGTCTCTCGGCTCAGCCGCTGTCAGAGGAGCGTGAGGCTGGGGGGGCAGTGTGGGGTTGGCAGCGGAGGCTGCTGAGGCTGTGGGTGTGTCAGCCCGGCTCTCTGGTTGGTTACCACGTTGGGGTCTGGGCCAGAGGTTGAGTCTCTCAGGTGTGGGTCCAGTTGCATTGTTGCTATGGAGACCACACTGTCTGGGCACAAACCTCCCAGAGAAACAGTTTGGGAGGCAATAGGGTAATTTTTGCCAATGAGTGTTTGCACATTCACGTGGGCGGCGGGTATGGGGTGCCTTCCTCGTGAGGGAGCCCCAAGGCAGCATGGAGGAAGGGACAAGAGCAACATGACATGCCTGCTCGCCGCTGAGTGGTCAGCGTGAGTCACTGATGGGATTTCACAGTCATGGGGGCCGGGGGCAGGCTGCTAGGGGCTCCGTACACCGCACCCCGGAGGAGGGGAGGTCAGTTCAGGCGGCGGAGGCCCCAGATTCTGCACCGGTTTACTGGCCCTGGCGGCCAGGCGAGCGCCGTCATCCTGGAGTGTTTCCCGCATGCCAGGAGCCTCAGGAGTCCTTGCTTTCTGCCCATCTTTATGGATTTTTTTTTTTGCATGGGAAAGATTACATCTTTATTAATGGAAATTCAGCAGGGCTGTGGCTTTGTCACCCTGCAAGCCAGACATGGAATCAAAGAGGACCCATGTCTCGTCTGGGACAGACGAGAGGCTCTGGCTCTCGCCCTCTCCTTCGGCATCCTGTGTAGGGGGATACAAGTGGCTTTTTATTTCATTGCTTTTTGAGCCGTGTTGACACATGTGCCCGCAACACTGCTGAGGAGAGGCCATCTGAGCAGAATTTCCAGGCTCTCGTTGATGGGAATTCTTGCAGCCGTGTTTTTGGACTGGGAGGTCTGTGTATTGGCCTTGTGGAAATATGATGAGTCTCTTTTGCTTTTTTGTTTGCTTTAATTTTCCCTCGTTGTTCATAATTCAGTGGTTTTTGGTATATTCACGATGTACAACCCTCGCTGCTAGCTGTCTGATCTCAGAACCCCAAAAGAAACAGCCACCCCATAGCACTAGCTCCCACCCTATCCAATCTCTGCCAGAGCCACACTGATTGATCTACTCTCTGATTGATCATGTTTTGAATTTTCATTGTACAATTTGATATTTCTTTTGTTACATTCATTTAGTTATAAAGAACATTTCCCCAGTGAGGATAACCTTTGTTTTTACATCACACTGTAATTTTCATTACTATGAAATATATGAAAATTCTCACATTATTCGTAGTTCCCAGATTAACATTTTTAGTCCAATTCTCAAACTTCAATTTCACATCAAGCACAAGGGGAGTAATGTGTCAGGCCACAGTCCAGAGCTGTGCTCTTTAGGGGCCAGAGTCAACATAACTTAGGACACAGTGTCAGTTTGGAGTGTATATGGATGCAAGTAAAAGATAGTCCTGCTTTAGAGAATGAGGCCAAAAAAAATTATTTTTCCTAGGTAGCAAAAAGTTCATGGTGGACATTCTGGCATCGGCATTCATGATTATCAGGAACCCAAGCTTTTCCCATTTTTCTGTTCCTCCGGCCTTAGCATAGACCACCACTTCAAGCGTCTTGTCTTGTGGTTGCAAAATGGCTGCTGTAGCTCCAGGCATCACATGCATCTCCCAGGCAGGAAAAAGGAGAACGAGTCAAAGGATGGAGGGCTTTCCCTTAGCAAGTCCTTAATTGTCTTATTAGGAGGAGAAGCCCCACCCAAGTCTTGGGTAAACCACTGAGAGCATCTGCTTTATACTGTCTTATGTAATCTCTATTTTAATTGTCTGAGGTAGGTCATCATTTCTCTGCTTTACAGGTGTGGAAACTTAGACTTAAAGAACGGATGTAACTGGCCTCAGTGTCATAATCTCAGAACATTTACTCATTGTTTGCCAAACCCTTTTTCCCCTTTGCTGTTTCATTTGGGTCCCACAGAGCTCTGCAGTGGGGCAAGGCAGGTATAGAAAATCCTTTTTCTACAGAAGAGGGATCTGAGACCCAGAGAGGCAGATCATGAGTGGCCAGTGGGCGACTCATCGAGAAAAAGAGCTCACCTTGTTCAGCTCGGATCCAGAGCCGAGCCAAATTCTGACTAATCAGATTAGCTACTGGAAAGAGTGATGTAATTGGTAAATCTACAGGATGATCTAGAATAAAAGAAGACACAAATACCATGAAGATGTAGAAGGGGGCACAATTACAAATGCAGCATAGAGAACAGTGGTCGTAAGAAACTATGAAAAAAACTGATTTTGGTAATTTTCATATTCAGAAAAAAGTGAATACATTTCTACAAGAAGAAATCACCAAAACTAGGTAAAAAAACAGCAGAGACTTGGAATAGATGCTCCTATACCGACTCAGACCGTGTCAAAGCAGCCAAATGGTGGAGACTGCTGAACATCCATGGGCAAATACCGAGGTCTCTCCGTAGGATGGAATAGTATTCAGCCCTGAAAAGGAAGGGGATTTTGGCACGGGCTCCAGCATGGTTGCACCGTGGGGGAGTGATGCTCAGTGAAAGAAGCCAGACACACAAGGACAGACATGGTGGTTCCTCTTGGAGGAAGCACCTACGATGGTCCAGGTTATGGAGACAGAAAGTAGAATGGAGGCTCCTGGAGCCGGGGCAGGGCAGAAATGGGAGCCAAGGTTTCACAGGGACAGAGTTCCAGTTCAGGAGGATGAGGAAGTTCTAGGGACGGATGCCAGCGATGGCTGCACCAAGCTGACGTGCTTAAGGCCACTGAACTCTACTCTTAAAAAGGGCTAAAATGATACATTTATTGTTTAGTGTATGTTTTTTGTTTTCATTTAAGGTGTTTGGAGTGGAAGGATTTTTCAGTAGAGTGAGGATACGATGTTGCTAGAAACGGAAGGTTGGCCCTGACATACTGAAACATCTGGGCGGATGGCCTCTGTTCTGGCCTTGTCCTGTCCTGGCCCTTCTAAAACGGGAAGAAAGAATGGCTCAAATGTGGCGGATCCGGGCAGTCCGCTGTTAGGACCTCTGTTCCCAGCGGGACACCCCCAATGAGAGGGACGAAGCCCTGTCCCTCGGGCAGTCTGTCCAGGCCCCGTGTGTGCCAGGCTCACTGATCAGGGCTGGGGGTGGCATCTGCATGGCCACTGGGCAGGGGCTCCGGGCTGGCCCTGCTCCCTGCCTCCCAGGAGGCTCTGCCTGCAGACTGCTGCTGCTTGAGGCCGCCCCTCCCTTCTGAGGCCCCGGAGCCTCCAAAACTCCCTCGCCCAATTCTCTGTGGCAGGTACATTCCGGATCCTGCCCAGGCGGCCGCGCCCACATTCCAGCCACAGCCTCCTTCAGGGCTCCCAGCCCGCCTTCTCCGGGGTCCTGCCTGGGTCTCTGGGCAGGCAGGAGGTGTCTGCTCCCCAGTTTGTGAGGGACATCCCTAGCTCCCCCCGAGAGGCGGGTTCTTCTTCATCCCCGTCGTGACCACCTGGTTCCCGCTGCGGAAGCAGACACGGCTGGGGGGTCTGCCCACACGCCCTGTGGGATGCCCCGAGAACCTCCCAAAGGCTGCCGAGCCTCCTCGGTCCTGTTTAACTGCCTGGTGTCCCCTGCCCTGAGGCCCAGTGGACCCAGCGCAGCCTGCCTACCTGGGACTCCCCTATGGCTCCTGGCAGCTCAGCCCACAGCCCCTGCTGGGCTGGAATTCTCCAGAGAAGGCCAGTAGTGTGTGTGTGTCCTGGACAGGTGGGAGGTGGGGGTGGGGGCTGAATGACTCACCCACACACCCAGTGCAGAGCCTTATTTTTAAGAACTGGTGCTCGTGTTGTGAGGCTGGCGAGTCCGAGATCTGCCGGGCGGGCAGCGGCTGGACAGTGGGAAGAGCTGACGTCATGGCCAGACGGCGGGTCTTGAAGGAGCAGTAGCCTCCCAGCGTGGACACCCGGACCTTGCCCTGCGGCCTGGGCAGGCACCTGCAGCCACCTGACCTTCAGCCGTGCCCTTCCTCTGGCCCCCCAGCTTCCACTCCCTCCCTTCGGACACCACGAAGGAGCGTGGGGGGCTCCCTCCTGCCTCTGGGGACCCGGCAGCCGGCAGCCGCGTGCTCCGGTCTCTGCCGCATCCGCACGTCTCCTCCCTCTTGTCTGTCCTCTTGTTAGGAGGACAGCAGGCACTGGCCTTAGGCCCCCAAGCCTCGGTGGCCTCTTCTGAACTAGTGACATCTACTGTACTCTATTTCCAAACATTCCACGCTTCGGGTGGATGTGCATTTTGGGGAGACCCTTTGCAACCATCACCGGCCCCCGTGTGGATTTTCCTTACCACTGCTCTGCGGTTCTCGCCGTTACCACAGGATGGGGCTGAGGACAGCCCAGCGGCCGGCCGCTGAGTCTGAGGGCGGACACCCTGCTTCCTCGGGACCCCCGTCCTCTCCCAGCCGAGCTCGTCTTCTGGGTCAGCACCAGCGCCTCCGCTCCCACGTGTGTCCACGGGCCGTGCATGTCGGGGCCGGGGCCCACAGGAAGGGCCACATTCGGGCTCCTGGACTACTGAGGTGCCCTCAAGCAACACTGGGGATCTCCTCTAACTGGCTTCCCGGCCTGGCACTTGGCCCTGCGCCTGCGTGAGGGCAGCCACTGCTGACCGCTCACCTCCTGCCGGCTGGAAGTCTGCTGGAACACGTGGGCGCGTCCCTGCACTCTCACGGTGGAAGAAAGGGGCCTCGAGCTTATCATTGCTGCTTTGGACTCGTGACCCCATCAGAGGGAGCCCCATCTTCCAGCGTGTGGGTCTCCCGGCAGTTGGCACCTGCGGACGCCGAGAGACGCGGCACGGCCGAGGCCGCGGGTGCAGGTGATGAGGAAGGCTGGGGGCCGCCCGCGGGCTCCCTGCCCCAGAACCAGGCCTGCGGCGCGCAGCTGCTGGCCGCTTGAGCGCGGTCCTCGCCCACTGGGTGAGGGTCCGAGGGAGGGGGAAGGCGAGGATGTTGCCAAGGCGGCGCGGCTGTCCCGGGATTCGTGGGGTTCTGTGGATGTCACAGCCGCAGAGAGGACCCTGCAGAACTGACGGCCACCTGGGGCGGTGGCCGGGAAAGCTGTGGCAGCTCCCCCGTGTCCGCTGGGTACCAGGAACCTTCCCGCTTTCTGGGGGCCGAGGGGAGGGCACCGAGACCCTCTAGCAACTCCCCTCCTGATCTTGACTTCGGGGCGCGGTCATCCTCGGTGGGCCGTCACCAAGCGCAGGCGATCCCATCTCTGCACCCCCTTCCCGGGGCACCTTCCCAGCTGCGAGAGCCCCTGCAGGACAGGTGGTGCGTCACGGGACCCCAAGCTGAACACCAGCACCCAGGCCTTGTCCCGAGCCGAGGGTTTGTGGGTGACCCATGGTCACCTGGAGTGGGCGGGCTCTGGAGGGTCACAGGTTGCACTGGCCAGGAATGCTGCCCAGCTGCTTCCAGAAGACACACAGCGAGGGAGGGCGGCCCGTGTTGAAAGTCCGATGTGACTAGTGGATTTGCAGCTGGGAGGGGCACTGCAAGGGGCGGGGCCGGGTGATTTGGGCAAGGAGGGAAAGTGCTGCAGAGCCGTCTCTGAGGCTGCTGGGGAAACAGGGAAGTCGGGGCGCAGGGCTGCTCTGTCCAGCTGGGCCGTGCAGGGAGAGGGGAGGAGGCAGCTGGTGTAGGTGAAGGGCCCGGGGCCCTTGGAGCATTGCGGCCTGGGGGCAGGTCTAGCTGGAATATGAACTCTGACCCCGTGACTGTGGGCCTGTGACTCTCCCATCCCCCCACCCCCAACAGTTTCATATCTCTAAATCGGGATAATTATAGCTCCCCCAGAGGCTTGCAGTGAGGGCCAGAGAGGTCACAAGTGAAAGCGCCAGCGGTTTCCGGCCCCGGCCCGTCCCGGGCCGCACGCTAGCCCGCAGCGCTGCCCTGCCCGCTGCACCCGCTGAGACGCGAGGCGTGGGAAAGCCTGGCCCTCGGCTGGCAAGAGAGATTTGTTTTTGACGTTAGGGGACTTTCGAAATAATTTTAGACTTTTATCAGAAGTATCTCAGCAACGATGTTGTGTTACTTTTAGCTTTTTCCCCCTTTATCGTGCTAAAATGCACATAACATAAAATCGCCATTTAAACCACTGAAAAGTGAAAAGTGGGTCCTTCAGGGCCACGCACAGCCACCTCTAGTCCCAGAACATGACTATGACCCCAAAAGGGACTCCCCGCACTTAGCAGTTGCTCCCCACTCCCATCCAGCCCCGCTGCTGCCGCTGACCTGCTGTCTGGGGCTGTGGATTGGCCTGTCTGGATCTCACACCTAAGTGGGGTGTCCTCTCCGTGACCGGCTATTCCGATCAGCTCCTACTATCCAGAGTCGTCCGCACTGCAGCGTGATTTGCCCCTTTTTTTTGGCCGAATAAGAGCCCTGGCTATGGACAGACTAGATGGGACTTGTTTTCTAACTGGGCATTGAGACCTGCAGGGGCCCTGGGCTGAGCCTGGAGTTGGGGAGGGCCAGGCCACCCTGTGATGGGCAGTTCTGTGAAGCACCAGGACAGTCCTCACTGCACACCCTGGAGAGTAGGATTGTGCTGACAGTGTAGACAGGGGGGGGGGGCGGTGCTGGGTTGCTTCTGGGAAGACTCCTGTGAAAGTTTTCTTGGTGGAGCCAGAAAGGCAGCTGCTCCCCAGGAGGGAGAGACGGCCAGGATGGGAAGGAAGCTGGCAGGAGCCCGTTCTCACAGGCAGCCTGCTTCCTAGGCACGGGGCTCTGCGGCGGCCCCCAGAGGCGCTGCTCAGGCTGAGCGGGTCCTGCAAGGATGTTCCGGGAGGGGTTAGCGCCCCTAAGGCTGTGCTCAGCTTACAGAGGAAGAGGCGCCTCCCCAAGGCCAATGCAGTAGTTGAAAACTTCCACTCTAAGAGGTGTCCCAAGCAGGAGGGCGAGGTCTCCAGTTCCCAAATGGCGAACACCAGCTGCTCTTTAGCTGGCAGAGGCCCTTAGGTTTCTCCCAGCGGGTCTGGGTGCTGCCGCTGGGGGACATGGTCTCTGAGCCTGCAGCCTGCAGCCCGCAGTGCCCGCAGCGCCAGCGTCCACAGCCCTCAGTGCCCGCAGCCCCGCGGTGTCCACAGCCCGCGATGCCCGCAGCCTCGCAGTGTCCACAGCCCCCAGTAACTGCAGCCCCGCAGTGTCCGCAGCCCTCGGAGTCCGCAGCCCCGCAGTGTCTGCATCCCGCAGCCCCGCAGCGCCTGTAGCGGCGCGGCCCCGGGCGGGCGGAGGGCGGAGCCGCCGCGCGCCCGCCCCTCCCCTCCCCCCTCCCTCCTCCCCCCTCCCTGCCCCGTCCCGCCCGCGCGCGCGCGCCCGGGGCCGGGCGGCGGCGTGCGCGGGCCGCGCGTGCGCGCTGCGGCGGGGCGAGGGGCGGCGCGGGCGCGCGTCTGTCAGTGACAGCGGGAGGGGGAGGGCGCCGGAGACGGTGGCGGCGGCTGCTCTTCCGACATGAGGCAGCGGGACGCTCGGCGGCGGCCGCGGCCGCGGCGGCACCTCTAGCTCGGCAGCCGGCCCGGCGTGGGCGGGCGTCCCGGTCGGCGTCGCGGAGCCGGCTCTGCGGCAGCGCCGCGCTCCGGCCGCCGCTGAGGAGCCCGCGCCGCGCCCGCGCCCCGCGGAGGCGCCGGCGTCCGGGTCGGGCAGCCCCGAGGCCGGAGCAGGCCCCGCTAGAGCGGCCGCGCCGCCAGGCGAGGGGCGCCGCGGGGGCTCCGGGGGCCCGCGGGCGCGGCATGACGGGCCGGCCGGCGCGGCGCGGGGCGGCGTGAGGCTGCGGGCTGGACCCGCCTCGGGCCGCCGCGCTCCGAGCGGCCGGCGCGCGCCGGGAAGCGCCCGCGGGCCCCGAGGCGGCCGCCCCGCGCGGAGCCGGGCGCGTCCCGGGCGTCCCCAGCCGCCGCGGGCGGCCTGGAGGTGGGACGGCGCCAGCACCGGCCGGACGGAGCCGCGAGTTCGGGTGAGCGCGCGGGCGGGCCGGGCCGGCCGCGGTCGCCGCTCGGGAAACGGACGGGCCGGGCCCGCGGGCGCGCGGGCGGGTCGGCGGCGGCCCCGGCTAATCCTGACCGTCTCGCCACAGGTACTCGTGACCCCGGCCCGGGAAGGCTCCGGGCGCGCGGCAACATGGCTTCCCCTCCCCACCAGCAGCTGCTGCAGCACCACAGCACCGAGGTGAGTTGTGACTCCAGCGGCGACAGCAACAGCGTGAGGGTCAAAATCAACCCCAAGCAGCTGTCCTCCAGCAGCCAGCCCAAGCACTGCAAGTACAGCATCTCCTCCAGCTGCAGCAGCTCCGGGGACTCCGGGGGGGCGCCCCGCAGAGTGGGCGGCGGAGGCCGCCTGCGCCGCCAGAGGAAGCTGCCCCAGCTGTTCGAGCGGGCCTCCAGCCGGTGGTGGGACCCGAGGTTTGACTCGGTGAACCTGGAGGAGGCTTGCCTGGAGCGCCGCTTCCCGCAGACCCAGCGGCGCTTCCAGTGCGCGCTCTTCTACATCGGCTTCGCCTGCCTGCTCTGGAGCATCTACTTCACGGTGCACATGAGGCCCAGGCTGCTGGTCACGGTGGCCCCGGCGCTGTGCGTGCTCGTGCTGTGCGTGGGCTTTTTCCTGTTCACCTTCACCAAGCTGTACGCGCGGCACTACGTGTGGACCTCGCTGGTTCTCACCCTCCTGGTGTGCGCCCTGACGCTGGCCGCCCAGTTCCAGGCCCTGACGCCTGGCTCAGGGCCCCCTGACAGCGCCAACCGCACGCCCGCCGCCCAGCCCGCAGACCCCTGCCTGTCTCAGGTGGGGAGCTTTTCCATGTGCATCCAAGTGCTCCTTCTGCTCTACACCGTCATGCACCTGCCTTTGTACTTGAGTGTGTTTTTGGGGGTGGCCTATTCTGTTCTTTTTGAGACCTTTGGCTACCACTTCCGAAACGAAGACTGCTTCCCCTCGCCTGGGGCGGGGGCCTGGCACTGGGAGCTGCTGAGCCGGGCCCTGCTCCACGTCTGCATCCACGCCATCGGCACCCACCTGTTCATCATGTCCCAGGTGAGGTCCCGGAGCACCTTCCTCAAGGTGGGCCAGTCGATCATGCACGGGAAGGACCTGGAGGTGGAAAAAGCCCTCAAGGAGAGGATGATTCACTCCGTGATGCCCAGAATCATAGCTGACGACTTGATGAGACAGGGGGACGAGGAGAGCGAGAGCGCCATCAAAAGGCACGCTCCCTCCAGCCCCAGGAACCGGAAGAAGAAGTCCTCCATCCAGAAAGCCCCCATCGCCTTCCGCCCCTTCAAGATGCAGCAGATTGAAGAAGTCAGCATCTTGTTTGCGGACATCGTGGGCTTCACCAAGATGAGCGCCAACAAGTCCGCGCACGCCCTGGTGGGCCTCCTCAACGACCTGTTCGGGCGCTTCGACCGCCTGTGCGAGGAGACCAAGTGCGAGAAGATCAGCACGCTGGGCGACTGCTACTACTGCGTGGCCGGCTGCCCCGAGCCCCGCGCCGACCACGCCTACTGCTGCATCGAGATGGGCCTGGGCATGATCCGTGCCATCGAGCAGTTCTGCCAGGAGAAGAAGGAGATGGTGAACATGCGTGTGGGAGTGCACACGGGCACCGTCTTGTGCGGCATCTTGGGCATGAGGAGGTTTAAATTCGACGTGTGGTCCAACGACGTGAACCTGGCCAACCTCATGGAGCAGCTGGGGGTGGCCGGCAAGGTCCACATTTCCGAGGCCACCGCCAAATACCTAGATGATCGGTACGAAATGGAAGACGGGAAAGTCTTCGAGCGCCTGGGGCAGAGCGTCGTGGCCGACCAGTTGAAAGGTGCGTGCACCCTCTTGCCTCTTCACCTCCTCCCCGCTCCTGCTGGTGCCCAAAAGCACAGAAGGCAAGCAGCCCTTCTAGCAGTGTGCCTGCAGGCAGGGGGTGGCCGGCACCGCAGCCTGGGCTTCGGGAAGGGGGGAGGGAGCGGGGAGAGCACTGACCTGGTGAGGCGGTGAGCCCTGCTGCGGGGGGCTGGGGTTTCTGATATTCCCGGGGTCAGACGGGCACCTCTGCCGCAGTTAGCTCGACACCCCTGCCTTGGTATTCACGTGTTTGCCCCCCAGGGCCTCACCCCCAAACAAAGCCCTTCTCCCCTGCAGGCTTTGTGTTGCTCAACCCCTCTGGGCCCTTGAGACCTGGGGGGGCCGCACACCCCTCGGAGGCCCGTCTTTAGCTAGAACGCTTTAAAAAAGTTTTCAGCTTTCAGCTTTCATCTGTGGAGTGATGCTTTCCCACCTGGGATTTGTCTCCCAATGTCCCGAGCACTTGAGAGCCTTGAACTTGTCAAGCCCCGGGGTGGTTTGAAAGTAGGAAACGCAGCTGGCGCCACCTTTGCACCCGCCGCCCCCACCCCTGGAGATTTCTGACCCCGTGGGTCTTAGGCTCCCAGCTGCTCTTTGTGTTTGCGCTGGGCTGCTACTGCTTTCCTTTCTCCTATTTTTGTAGAGAACAGATGTCTTTGAGGTCTGGAAAGTGGGTATAAATAAGTAGGGCCAAAAATAAGGATTCTAAATAAATACCCATCCCCCTTTTTAAAAGTCTTCCAGACTGAGGGAACAGCTATTTTGGAAGCATGGAGAAAATAATATTAAAAGTCCACACTTGTGAAGTTGTATTGGGCTTTGTGGCGCCCAGTACACGTTAGGGTGACAAGCCCTGGGAGAGGGCCACCCCGCTGGGGGCAGCCTCAGTTTTAGTCCGAGATGGAGCGTGACAGTGTGGAGCAGAGAGGATGGGCTGGGATTTGGGCTCGCGCAGGCCGTCAGCCTCGTCGTCGTCTGTATCCCAGTTGGTCTTTTTCTGTCTCGTGGTTGGAGTGTCCCACATCATTTACTTATTTGTGGTCTTTATCCTTCTCCCGATTTTTTAAAATTATATGAAGCTTGCTGGCAGTTGGAGAATTTATGCACGTGGTATAAAGTATTTCCGCCTCATGTTACTCCCCCCGAGAGTTTTCAGTGCCCGCGGCTGAGGTCGGGAAGTCAGCCGGGACAAGTGTCTTCCCTCTGCTCTGGAGTCTGAGGGTGCCCAAGGCCCGGGGGGCAAATGTAACCCCCGCTGGGCATCTCGCCATTAAGACCCCAGTGCCGGGTTGGGGGACAGGCTCTGGAGAACAGAGCTCTGCTAACTCAGTAAACTGGACCTAGGACGGGGATGACAGTGTTGTAAGTTGTACCTTGAACTGTGCGTTACTTGAATTTCACAGATAAAAGCAGGTGTCATCACCAGGTGCCTGGAGGTCACCGAGTCTTTGGCAATACCAGTTGTGTTCATTTGTGGGCACTTTGACTTTTGACGTTATAGATCAAGAATCTCAAAGACAGTGACCCCCAAAATGTGCTAGAATGGGTTTGTGGATTGTTTTAAACTTCAGATCTGGGAATCTGGTAGCGTAGCATTGTGCCCGCCGTTCAGGAAGGGAGAGCTTTAGTTCTGGGGGGGAGGGAGGCGACGACAGGAGCTCAGCCGAGCCAGCAAGCCTTCAGGTTCTCACTGGGGTTCCCCCTGGACTGTCTCCCGAGCCCCTGGCTCTGGCCTTGCCCGCCCGCTCGGAGACCCTCCAGGCTGCTCTCCAGAGCGGGCGTCTGCGCTCCCCGGCCCTTTTGAGGCTGCAGTTCGAGCCTCCTGCGTCACACAGACCTGCCCCATCGAGCTGGCTGCCTAGTTTGTAAAGGCCCTCACCTCCGCGCGGGGGCCCGGCAGAGAAGAGCCCTTTCAGCCTGTCTTGGGTTTGAACAGCCGCTTCCAGCGTCTGGGTGTCAGCCCCTGCCGCTCCGTCTCCGTTTCTGATACAGGGGTAAGCAGACACGACTGTGATGAAAGGAACATGGGCTGCTGTGCCGGGACTCCAGAGGGGCCTGGCCGGTGGAGGAGACCCCTCCCTGCAGCTGGCCCAGGGCGCTGGGCAGCTGGGCGGGCGGCCGCTGCACATGGACTCGCCGGCGGGGAAGCTCTGCCGTGCTGGCGCCGGGCGCCTGGCACCGTGAGTGTGCGTTCAGGGCCTTGGCGCCCTCTCCGAGACGGGTGTTGTCATGAGCCCCTGAGGAGGCAGGGCGCAGCGGGGGTGCAGTTACTTGGGGGGGCGGGCTGGAGGCCAGGCAGGGCACTGTGTCCAGGTAGAAAGGGAATAGAGGGACAGGGCTGGCAGTTGTGTTCTTGGGGGAGTGAGGGAGGTTGTAAGTGGTTCATGAGGACGAGGCAGACTGGGAGTCCCGCGGGAAGGGTCCCCCTCTAGGTAGTAGGGGCGGCGGACCTGGAGGGACCGGGCGCCTTGGCGTGGGAGCTGACCTGCCGGCTTGGAAGGCTCTGCACTTCAGTTCTGGGGGCGTGAGACTGGGCTTGCCGCGCTGCTCCGGGCCTCCCAGGCAGGGTGCCGACCCGGCAAGCGACCACCGCGGTGGGTGGCGAGGCGAGCGGTGGGGTGGCCTCACCGGCAGCCAGGTTTAAACAGTGATGGGGATGGCGGGGCAGGCCTGGAGGGAGCCGGAGAGGTTTGCTGTCAGGACCCGTCCTGGCTGTGCAGGTTCTGTGGCGAGATGGAGGACGCAGGGCGGAGAGGCAGGGCCCTGGTCGTTCATTCATTCAGCAGGTATCCGTGCCTTTGCCGGGCACTGTTCTAGGTGTGGGGATACAGCCAGGAACTAGACAGACGAAAGTGCTGCCTTCAAGGGCGGGTGTGTGTGTGGGGGGTGATTTTAGGTTAGGGTAGCCACTCATTGAGATGGAGTTGAAAGATTTTTCAGCACAGGACTGGGATTTTGGAAATGATTCAAAGAGTGAAGGACGAACACTATTCAAAACCGGGAGGAGGGTCTGAATTGGGGGGTGGGAAAGAGGGCCCCTCCTTTGCATTGGGGATGAACCATTGGGCCTTGGGCGTGCTAGCTTTTCTCTCCTGCTTTGGGCCACAGGCAGAGATGGCGAGGCTTGCCTAGAACTGCTGGTTTTTCCTGTGATAGAAAGAAGGTGACGAAGACAGAAAGTGAAACCGTCAGAAAACATCTGTAGACACCTCCTCAGCCCTCTCATCATCAGGAGCCAGAAGCGAGGTGCCCAGTCCCTCCAGATCCACACCAACAGTCATGCCTGTGAAGAGGGGTTTCCAGTAGCCTTGCAGTGTCAGATGCAGAAATAAAGCAGAGCAAACCCCTCAAGCCAGGCTGTAGGCTCACGGAGCATGTGGGGGGCCATGGCTGGTGTGCATGGGGACAGGTGGCTGCCCGCTGGCCCCTGTGGTGACCGAGCCTTAGTTGTGTGCTAACAGGTGGCACAAGAGCCCCTGCCTTGCCTCACCTGAGGCCGCGCCCGCGGTGAGCCTCTGCGCTGACAGTGGCCGAGGTCTTCCGCACTAGCCTCTGCTGACAAGTGGCTGTACCCAACCTGGAGTCGGGTCCCCTGGTTCCTGCCAGCTGCCAGCTAAGATCTGGAGGCAGACTGCAGAGGACTCTGCTTGCCCTGTGCATCCCTTGCCTCAGCTGGTGGCTTGGCCAGCAGGTGCCCACCGACACCTGTAACCTCGGCCCCGCCGCGCTCTTGTCTGACAGCTCAGGCCCCCGAAGCCACACTGGGGAGAGGTGCGTGCTGCCTGCACTTTCGAGCGGGGTCTCGTGTATAGGAGGCACAGCCTCTTGGGAGCAAGGGTGGAGGGAAGATGGAGCAGGACGTTTGATTGACAGCGAGGATCTGAGAGCACAACCAGAGGGGCCTCGGCACTGGGCAGCCCCTGGGGACAGTTGATTCAGGCTCCTTCGGGCCAGTTCCGTAGGCCTGGAGTCCCAGGCCCTTCCTTCTGGGGACATGCTCTGGGGCAGAGTTAGCCTGTGGCAAAGACAGTGAAGGCCTAGGTTTGCTGCGATGCCCTGGAAGGAAGGGGGCCGGAGGGCAGTCTTTCCAGGCAGAATTACTAAGGAAGGAAAGTTTAAAAGGGCAGAGAGAATAAGCAAAGTGTCAGGAGCCCCTTCTGCTGGCGGCCCGCTTCAAGTCCAGCCGTGCGTCTACCTGCCAGCCAGTGCGGCCGTGTGCTGTGCTGGGGAGTGATAATCTGGGAAAGGATGCATCGGGTGTCTGCCACGGACAGGTGCGGAGGTGTCCCCTGTGGGCCCACATTTTCCTTTCTGTCCTGGTAGGCGGCTCAGCGTTGGGGTTTCGGCACCCGGAGCACCTGCGCGGGGGCCTTGTGGTTCCGCGGTCTGTGCGCGTGAGGCTACCTCGTCTGTCTGTCTGTCCAGGTGGCCTTGGTGCCCCTCTGTGCTTTGTGGATGGGACCTCTCCAGGCCCCTTTCTCCAACAGGAACTGGCCTCCTTGGAGGGAATTCATACAGAGGTGAGGGTTTTTGAAAAAGAAAGGGCGCATCCGTGGGAGGCCCGGCCTGGCCAGGCTGAGACATTAACGGGGACAGAGGGGACCGGGTGCGTTGAGGCTGCTGCAGGGGCCGGGCAGGGGGCGTCTGGCCCTGGGAAGGAGCTTGGGCCGTCCGGTCATTAGTCTCGCCCACCTTCCCTCCCTGGCCATGCCACCCTGCCAGAGGAGGCCGGGTGGGCGCTGGTGGGGAGCACCATGCGGGGCGAAGCTTGCCGATGCGGCCCAGCTGCCTGCTGCATGGCCCCAGAGCCTGCTAGAGAGCGAGTGGGAGCGAGGGGTGGCTGGGTGGGGGGCACTTTGTGACTGGGGTGACCGGGAGGAGCTGTGACAGCTCATGATCCTTTTTAAGCCAGCGGCCCTCAAATTTTTTGGTCTCAGGATCCCTGTACACCTCCTAAAAATGACTGTGTCTGCCGCGCGTCGGTGTAAGTGACCTGTTTTATAAGAGAACTGTATAAAAAAACCTTTTTTCAGAGGCGAAGAGATTTGGTGTGAAAAGCGGCACCGTTTTGCATTTTTGCAAGTCTCTCTAGTGTGCAGATCACACTGCTGGGTTTAAAAAAAGTGGTTAAAACTTATGTAAAAAGTTGCCATTTTTAACCATTTTCAAGTGTGTCAGCGATGCCTTGCGCAGGCTCGGTGCCCTCTGCCGCTGCCTGCGGAAACCTCTGCAGAGACGAGGTCCCAAAACGCAGGCGCGTTTCCATGGCCCTGGGGTGGCTGAGGACAGTGGCCTCGGAGCACACACCCAGCACGCGGCTGAGTCTTCAGGCTTAATCGCCACGTGAAACCTGAAATGTCCACTTCGCGCTGCCGTGATAAACCCCATGGCCCCTGAGTGACTGCCCTGGCCGCCGTTTGTCCCGCCGCGCACGGGTCCCCGGGAAGTGGCTGGTTTCCTGAGTTGACGGGTCTTCCAGTGCTGGCGACGGGAAAGTCTTCCCACACGGGACGGCGTGAGCCGCACGGCGGCAGGGGAGGTTTTCCCCAGGGACGGCCGCGTTTCATCATCCCGTGAGCTGTTTCCGTGACGTGGCAGATCCCGCTCGTGCCTTTTCCAGGAACGCCTGCCCGGGCTCGGGACCTGGCGCGCCGCCGCCCGGGGAGCGCGGTCCGGGCAGCTCGTCGGCGTGCGCCCCAGGCGGGCGCAGGGCTCCTCTTGAGCACGTCCTCCGTGTGCCGGGGCCACGCGCATGCGTCCCAGCCCGTCGTGAGGACGGAAAGGCTGCCCTCGAGGGGGGCTCGCCCCACACCGCGCCGCCGTCAGGGCCGCCCCCTGCGCTCCTGTGCGCCGGGGCTGGTGTGGCGGACACGGCAGGCGTTACTGCGTCCTGGGAAAACTGGGCCTCGGACCCGTGGAGCACACCTTGAGAACTGCCCCCCAAACCGTGAGCTGGGAAGGCGGGGGTTTGTGCTCGCCACCTGCCCGCGCGCACGTATCGGCGCCGACGGAGCCGCGGGAGCCGCGCCCCGTGGGCCGCCCCGCCGCC
Organism: Scalopus aquaticus; assembly: GCA_004024925.1. Classification (NCBI taxonomy): domain Eukaryota; kingdom Metazoa; phylum Chordata; class Mammalia; order Eulipotyphla; family Talpidae; genus Scalopus; species Scalopus aquaticus. Next base: position 48,536 of record PVIJ01003438.1, read on the forward strand.
AGCTCCCTCCGCTCACACGTTTACTTTTCTCCAAAAAAGCCTCTGGGATTCGCCCACGCCTGCTGCTGGCGCTGGGGTTCGCGGCGAGCGCGGCGGCCTGCGCCAGAGGCCTGCTCGCTCGCGTGTCCTCGCAGGCCAGTGGTGCGGGCCAGCGGCTGGGAGCGCGGGGGCTGCTTCCCGCGGGTGTGGCGTCCGCGCTCGGCCAGGCGTTCGCAGGGCAGGCTGCCCCCTGAGGGCCGGGGTCTCGGGGGGTGCGGGCTCAGGCCGAGCGCTCGCTGGCGGGACGTGGTGCCGGCGGGCGCGTCTTGCCCGCCCTCTGCTGCCCTGCGCCTGCTGGACGGCATCTCGCGTGATTTGGAGCGGAAACCTGGACCGGTGAGACCGTGGGTGCCGGTTCTCCAGTTAACAAGGTGAGCCCCGAAGTCCAAGAGACTGCTGGGGCGCCCTGCCTGGAGCCCAGCCGCCCAACGGCAGCCTCGTGTCTGCAGGCCCGGGCCCAGCAGCCGTGTCTGGGGCCACGTCTGGTCCTCCGGAGCCCCGCGGCCTCACGAAGCCGCGGCCTGGGTCCCGGAGGAGCCACAGGCTCTGCCGCCGCCCTCTGTGGCCCTGGCTGGGGCGACTCAGCAGCCTCCCGGCTCAGCTGTCTTCTGCCGTCGACTCGTGTGTTCATTCAGTGAAGGGCGGAGAGCGCCTTCCATCTTGCAGGCCCAGGCGCGATTCTGGCGGCTCGGCCCTCTCGGAGCCAGAGGCCCGGAAAGGGCGGCAGACGGGGAGCCCGCCACCCGGACAGTCTGGCGTGGGGGCTTCGCCTGGCAGACACCCCCGGAGACAAGGGGCCAGAGCTTGGCGGTCGTGGAGCCTGCGAGGCTGCCGCCGAAGGGCTCCTCTCTCAGTGCCAGGCCAGCGTTGGAAGCCAAGGACGGCCTGGGAAACTCGGGGGCCCCTTTCGGGACTGCCTGGCCGGGGGCTGGAGTAGGGCTGAGTGTGCGGACAGACTCGGGGGCCTGCGGGGCGGGGCCTTCGGTCCTCAGGGCCGCCGCCCCGTTGTTCCCGTGCCTGGCGGCCGGCGGTGTGTGCAGGAGTCTGCGTGTTACTGGCTGGAGTCTTCCCTTCATCCACCACTTCCCAGGCTGTCACCAAGGACACTTTTCAGGAATCAGCATAAATGCTGGGATTTCAGCCTTTTGGATGTATTTCACCCCATTACTGATAGCATTGCGTCTTGGGAAGCTCGCCCTGTCCCCTCTGGGCCGTGGGAGTCTCCCTGGCTCCGGAGCCTACCCTGCCCCCCTCCCGCCTGCGCTCTGAGGCTCCGCAGTAACATTGTTACGGTGGGGAAGTGACAGGCCTAAAAATCTCAGTAATGCTGTTTGTCCGATGTGTTTACTCCGGACTGAGCTACACCTGACTCTGTGCCTGCTCACGGAGGAAACAGCTCGTGGAGGGCTGACCAGTCTCAGGCCTGGGGGCTTTGGTGCGCGGCCTGGGGCCGCAGCCTCTCTGGTCCTTGTCCCCCAGGACAGCCACCAGAAGGGCAACGTGAAAGAAATCCTCAGCCAAAGCTAGATGACCTGTTTGCAGACGGAAACGTGCCCCCCACCCTGCAAAACCCCCCTCCAGGACAGCTGGGGAAGGTTCCAGAAGACCCAGCTCCAGCTCTGGGGTGCCCTTCCCGGGAATCTTGTTCTGAAGGCGCCTTCTGGGGCGGCAGCCCCTCCTCCCCCTCTCGCACCCGTGCGCTAGGTGTGTTTACCTTGGTGCAGCTGTCCTCGGAGCGGGCATTTCGCGAGTGTCCTGCTGACCACTGTCCTCCCAGTGCCGCAGCCCAGCCGGGCAGGGAGTCGGTGCTCAGTGAGGCTGGTGCTGGGCGACTGCGACTGCCCGCCCTCCGCGTGTGGACACCGGTGGTGTGAAATCACTCGCAAGCACCTTCCAGAGCACGCCCGCGGTGCAGGGGCCGCCGCCGTGTCTCTGGGGATGGTCCAGCGGCTTGTTAAATAGAGGCGTGGGCAGGGTCGAAGGGGGCAGAGAAACAGCGCCCCCAGGGGGCAGCCAGAGGGGCAGGGAGGCCGGAGGCTGCCCCGCGGAGGGCGGGAGCACAGTTGGTCCCGAACCCCCGTGTTTATTTAGGGCCCAGGAAAAGCAGGGTTGAAAAGCCAGCTGGTTTGGGTGGTCACTTTTAAGTTTCCCAAAACAGATTTCACGAACCGTGTTCATCCCCGACAGCACCGCCCTTCGTGCGCGGAAGAGCACAGACCCTTCTTTGGCAGAGCGCCAGGGCAGTCTGCGCGTAATTTCCAGGATTTTTATGTGACGCTGTTAAATTCTGTTCACTCTTTTCCTTCCAAAGAAAAATGTGCGACTGAAGGCAGCTTTGGAGCCAGTTATATTTGCGTTTGATTTGTTTGGGAAAGAGGAACTTGGGGTTTGTATAACCTGGTTTGCAGGGAGGAAGACGAGCCACACGCTTGAGGTCATTTTCTTGTGCCTGGACATTAAAATGTCCAGAGGCCTTGCCAGGAAGAGTCCATCGCAATGGCCGGGCAGGCTTCCCTGTCGAGTGTTAGGTGCAGGCCTGGCTGCTCCGTGTGCTGTGGCCTCTCGGGCGGGCCCTGTTCCCCTGTAGGGTGTGCTCAGGGCGGCGTCTTTGCTCTTTTGTTTGGCGAATGAGCTGTCTAGAAACTCCCGCTAAAGGGACGGGGTCTTTCTGAAAGAAAAACACTTTGCTGGACTGCCTTGTTACTTGTAAAACTGAACTTTTCAGTAGGTTGCCTTTTCATCATAATGTTTTTTCTCTCCTGCCTAGTTGGGCACGTCTGGAAAACACCGGACTCTTTCTTGCTCTCAGTTTCCTCATATTTGGCAAAGCGTGGACTCGATGTGCTCGGGCTAGAATAGCCAGGCCTCTCATTTGATTGGGAAATCGTGTGTTCTTAGCGCGAGGAAGTGGTTTCTTCTTCGTACATTGTTCAAGCGCAGCCCTCACTCGGCCAGGTCCAGCACATGGGCGCTCGGTCACAGGCCCAGGGGCTGCGGGCGGGCGCGGGAGCTTAACTCTTCAGAGGATACTTTTATTCCCTGTAAATATGAGTGAGGAAGGTGGACTACAGAAATGGGAGTCTCATGTGGTCTTGGGGACCATGTTTGTCAAACAAAGCAGGAGGAACCCCATTTTGATTTTGAACGTTTGTGGAAACTCTTTTGAAATGACTTGGAGAAAACATGAAGTGATTATAACTTTGAAAAAAAGTCCTTTCATTCTTGTTTGAACATTATTTTGGAGAGAGATTGGAAGGTTAGTTGCCAATAAAGAGAATTTTCTGGTGTTGGCAAGCTTCCCACCAGTAGAACAGGGCAAATATTGGCTTAATGATATTTCTGCTGATTATGTCATTAGCATCGCAGGTGCTCCTGACGGCAAGCCCCATCTGCGGACCGCGTAGCGGGTGGTGGCCCCCCCCTTCCCAGGTACTTCGTGTGACCCTGAACGGCCCCCAGATTATCGCTCCTGAAAAGTGCCGCACTCACACCTCGTCCTTAGAAATTAGAGTCACTAATGATGGAAGGTAGCTTTTGGTTTTAATGCTGAAGAGCTTAGGAAAGATTTGGACCGGTTTTCTTAACCTTTCTTTCAAACCGCGGAGCAGCTTTGAAGGGATGCAGCATTTGCGGGGAGTTGCTGGAGAGGTGAACAAAGAGGGACAAAGGTGAAAAGAGCAGGAAAGGAAAATGCCTGACTTGGTTGCAAAGACGGGGTTGTGTTGCCCTGGCAAAGCTCAGAGCTACAGGGCATGTGCTCCCCGGCCACACGACCAGCAGCCTCCCCAGCATTGGACCCGTGGAGCTGCAGTGCTGACGGGGTGTCAGCGGCCCTGTAACCCACATTTCACAGTGAACTCCTCAGCTGGAATAACTTCATCTGGTCTGCGTTCTTTCTGGCTCCTGCAAGAATTTGTGATTCTGAACACTCGCTGAGCTGATGGTTCTGAGATAGTGGCTTTGTGCCGCTGCCGTTTGAAGAGCAAGTGGAAATGTTTGCTTTATAGCTCTGGTCATGCTGTTTCTTTATTTAGTGGCTATTCAATTTCCAATTCCATAGACTCCCCTGGAGCCTTCCGGTTAGCAGTCAGGCTTCTGTTTATCTCAGCAGCGTTGCCCATGGCATGTGGAACTTTCCTGAACAAGGAATAGGGACAGGGTCCTTAGAGCAGGCAATTTTAACCTTAAAAAAACTTTTCCTTTTAAAAATAGCAACTTTTTGGACATCTGATTCACGTACCACTCAAGTGTTCCTGGGTCTCCTGTGAGTCTACAGAGGGTTCGTCTGGGGGTTCATCTTCGATTTGCAGCTTTTATAGTCAACCCTAGCATTTTTGAGGAAGACAGGAGGGGAGGGGGGAGGGAGGAGGGGGGAGGGGAAGAAGCATCTGATAGATGAACTCAGCTACTTGGTTTGGACAATGGAGCCATCTCTCCTCCTTCCTGGGCCTTAAGCAAATGTTGACGAGTTATGGGTCTCTTTAATAATACAGTTTCCTAATTCCAATAATGGCGGTGAATCATTGCAATGACAAATTTTAACTTTCTCAGCTACATGATGTAAGGAGCATCTCTGCCTCTCTCTAAACTTACATGGAAACAGCTCGTGGCAGCTTGCCTTTCCTCCGGCAGACACCTTTTAAAATAAATCGCGTCCTTGCAGTGAGTAACATCAACTCCACGCGCACATCTGCCCACTGCTGTGCCGCGGTGTTTGGACAGAGGTATGTGCCCTCCACAAATAGCACAAGCGCGGCGAGACGCACGCGCCTCTGTCCACGTCATGCGTGACCCTGTCACTGGCTGGTGATGACAGGGCTGAGTCACCGTAAGGGAAGGGGCAGCTCAGTGATGTCCAGTGTGTCCGCAATGGGGCCGTCGCCACAGCCACCCCAAAAAGGGCATCTTCACAGGCGCTCTTAATTCCCCCACTGGCCCACCCTGGCAGCCGCGGCCTACTGTCTGTCTGTCCAGCTGTCCTGCTCTGGCCGTGTCATGTGCGTGGGTACCGTGGTCCTTGTCTGGGTGTCTGGCTCCTGTCACTGAGCACGTTGTTTTCAGGCTGGCCCAGGTTGTGGTGCGGCCCAGGCCCCGGCTCCTCGGGGCCTGAATGCTGCCCATTGTGTGGGGCCGAGTTTGATTTGTGCATTCACGGCTGATGGAAAAGCTATTCTTTCTGGAAACCAACAATCCAGCTTTTATTGCTTGAGTCAGTGGAGATGATGAAAAGTCTTTCACTGTTTGATAATATACACAGTTTCGTTTTCACTAGTGTTTGGAAGTTTTTCTGAAAGGCATGTGTAACTGAGACTTAATGCTGAATTGTAATTAAATGCAAATGCTTTCCGTAATCAGGTTAGTTTTTCTAAACAGCCATTATCTTTTCTGAGCTTGTTCCAGATTGATTAAATATTAAATTCTCCAGCCCTTCCCCTTGGTCCCAGCCACTTCTGTCCCAGATGACTTCAGGGGTAGCGTAAGGGTGACCATAAACCAGCCTCCTCTGACCTGCCACTAGATAGAAACATCGTCGATCTAGTGAGCCTTTCTGGGTGGTTGAGTTTTCCTGAGACCTGAGGATTTTCCCCTTTTGTCCATCAGACGTTCTCCTCTTTTAAATGCGTTTAAACATTTGGTTTTACATTTGTGAAACATGTAAAACACTTTATCTTCCTAAAAATGAAATATGCCAAACGAAATGTCATTATCTTGATGGCTTAGTTATTTTATGGCCTGTTATTTGACTCTTACCGATATGGCAATTTCCCTATTAAAAATAGCTAGTTTTGCTTTACTCCAATTAAACCGAGATTGCTCTGTTTTCCAGTTAGGTTTTAAAATAATTTGTCTGCTGGCTCTCCGCTTCTGCAGCCAGTAGAAGCTTCCCCGACACAGCTCTGCTCCTTGTTCTCCCTTTTAGTCCATTTTAAAAAAACATACAATCAAGTGTGTTAACGTGAGCCGAGGAAAGGACGCACATCGCGGACTGGGCTTCTGGGCCGTCAGCTGTTGTCTGGTAAGTGAGGTCGCTAGGGACTGAGTTCAGGAGTAAGATGTTGTTGCAGTTATTTTTAGTGTATTTCTGCAGGGAGGAAAAGGGAAACTCAGATCAAATTCGTGTCTTAGTGAATGGAACACGTCTTCCTCAAGACCAAAGAAGATTTCCTTGGCGTGCACAGAAGTAGAAAATGGGACTCCTAGATTAGGTTCTGAAATTAATGACGCGTTAATTAGCACTTACTAACAATTCATTTCGTCGCTGCTGATAGAGGGGAAGTGGGACTGCCGAGTTAGGGAGACACCAGCTTGGGGGGTGCTGACCAGCGTCTGGGAGGGCACCTTGTGGGCTCCGGGACCGTTGGGTCGTGTTCACTGCATTGCGGACGTGCTGCCTCCTGCCCGAAAGCAGCTTCCTCCTCGGGGGGGCTGCCAGTGCCGTGGACGTCCACCCAGGGGTTCCGAAGCACTGGGACCGTGAGGCTGTGTCGTCTGTTTCCGGAAGGCGAGTGCCTCCTGGGGGCCTGCCCAGGGGGCCAGGGACACCCCACGTGCTCTCCCTACCCCCACCCTGTGGACCTGAGGTGCCCCATCTGCTGAGGCCGCGGCTGCCCGGATCAGGAAGGCCTTTCTATGGGCAGAAAAATGAAAGTGGATTCAATTCTCAGGGGTGTGGGGCGTGGAGTCCTGACTTTCAGGCGCGTCAGTGTGCAGTTACTGAGTGTGCGGCGTATGGTTTCTCAAAAGTCAGCGGTCTGAGCGTCTCCCCCCGGGGAAGTGGGTCCCCTGCGGAGGGTCCTGGTCAGACTGCGTGGGAGGAGGGCGTGGACAATGTCCAGCAGTGCTGCTTTTCATCCCGTGTTGGAGCTCTCCCCCACCTTCCTCAGCACTGAAGCCATGGCGGGGGCCCCCCAGCAGTGTGGGAGAGGCCTGGGGAGTGCTAGTCTGCAGGCTCAGGACCCCCTCCCGACTGTGACCTCAGGACGGGGTCAGACTTAGGCTTCTTCAGCCCCCACCTTGGCGAGAACAGACCCCCAGGGGCTGCCACAGAACCCGCGCCCCAGAAGACATCAGGTTAGAAGGCGGGACCCCGCCACCGACCACGTGTGTGGGCAAAGGGGCGGCCGGCCCGACAGTCGTCGCCTGATGTTGTGGCTGGTTCACACCGAGAGTGCCCCCTGCACCCCCTTCCTGGCGTTCACTCCTCACCATGGGGTCACGCGCTGCGCCCCAGCACCTGGGCTCAGTGTCAACCTTCTTACCAGAGTCTCTGTAAATTCGTCACGGAAAACTCTAAGTCGGGACTTCGGATTCATCTGGAGCTAACTTTCCTCCGCATCTATTCATCAGAAATGTCCAGAATAGGCAAATCCACAGAGACAAGGGACAGATTACTGGGGGCCAGGGTCTGGGAGGGAGGGGATGGGGGAGTGGGCCTGCTGTGCCCCCGACGGCTTTCTCGAACATTCTCCAATACCCGCCTCTGAGGTTAGGCACCTTGTATCTAGAACTTTCTGAGGTCTCATGAAATTCATGTCACTGAAAGTTAACCATTTAAACGTGAACAGTTCGGTGGCATCTAGTGTGTTCACGATGTACTGTTCTTACCTCTAATTCCAAAACACTTTTATCACCCCAAAAGAACATCCTGTACCCATTAAGCAGTCATCCCCCATCCTTCCTCCTCCCAGCACCTGGCCACCACTAATCTATTTTTATTTTCTGTCTCTGTGGATTTGCCTGTTCTGGACATTTCCGACAAATAGAAACAAATGTGGCCTTGTGTCTGACTGCTCACTCGGCATCGTTTTCCAGGTTCATCCAGGTTGTAGCATCTGTCAGGCTTTGTTCCTTTTCATGACTGCATAATATTCCATGGTGGGGACAGACCCCATTTTACTTGCTAGTTCACCCCGCGATGGACAGTTGGGCTGTTCCCATCCTTCGACTGCTGTGCGTGCACCTGCTGTGAACATGCGTGTAGCTTCTCTTGAGTGCCTATTTTAAGCTCTTTTGGTCCATACCTTGGAATAGAATTGCTAGGCCAGATGGTGAGTCTTTTGACAAGCCTCAGCCACTTTTTAAAACGAGCACCTTGTCAGGAGAGCCCTGTGACATGTCCATCTGGGGCCTCAGATGTTCCAGGAAACTCCTTCTGAGCCGAGAGGCACAGTGGGGCTGGCGAGGTGGGCTCACTGCCTGCCGCGGGGGCTGTGATCAGGTGGACGGGGAGGCAGGCGATGTGTGTGGAGCCCTTTCCTTTCTGATAAACACGCGCCAGAGGCCCCCTTCAGGCTGGCATTGAGTTTGGCCACTTGGGAATTGTGTGTAAGGTAAACAGTCGGTATCTAGGGCAAGCTTAAAAAAAGTGCTATCTAAATATTGACCAAAAAAAAAAAAAAAAGTTCAAAACAGCCCTAGGCACGTTCTTGTTCTGTGAATTCAGGTCTCCTGAACACAGCGGGCCAGCCGCCCCCGCCGCCGCCCACGGAGGTGGGGCGGCCCCTGCGCCTCTGCAGCTGGGGTGCCCTCCGCCCGGCTGTCCGCGGAGGCCGGGGCTGTGGGATCTGTCCAGAGCCGCAGTGTTCCCACAATGCTTGCTTGATATAGATCAGGTCTCTAAACCCGGGTCACTGGGCGCTCACCCCAAACACGGTCATGGGTTCACAGGGCACCGCTGTTTGTTTCTATGCAGCTGAAGCCAGGAAGAGCGTGTCGACTGTCAGTGCCGTTTAGGGAAACTGAGTCTCTGTCCGGACGCCGTTCCTGCTCGGCGCTTGGAGGGCAAGGCCCGGCCGCCCAGTGAGACCCAGGACTCGGGCCCGCCTGCCGTGGCTGGGGGTGGGGGCGTGTCCGTGGAGCCCAGCGCTCCCCTGGGGGGGGTGTCGCTCCCAGCCCTGCTCATCGGTCCCTCGCGAGCCCCTGGTCACACAGGTGGATGACCCCCAAGACTCCTGGCAGCCTTGGGGCGCGGGTGCCAGCGAGCGCGACCTGCCTGTGTCAGGCCCTTTCCAAGCTGTGGTGTGTCACGACCTGCTGGGCACAGAGCGCTCCCAGGCCCCTCAGGCTTCTGCTGTGGGCCGCATTGCTCTCTCTTCCCTCCCTGTCAGGGTGCCTGCTGGTGCTCTGGCACTCGGGGTGCCCACTCGGGGGCGCGGGGGTCATCCTCATCTTCGGTGCCCCCGGCTGCGGCTTTGCTGCCGGATTTGGATTTGAGCCCGTCGCCCTTGGTTTCTCCTTCTCCCTCCACCACCCCTCTTCCTCCTCCATCTTTGTTCAGGTCATCACCAGCCTCCCCGAGCCATCTGGCTTCCCCGTCCTCTGCCATGCTGCCCCGGGGCGCGGCTCCGGACTCACACACGCTGGGCCGCTGGCGGGGTCTCATCGCTCTTGGGGTCAGTGGCTCCTTTGTCCTTTTTAAACTGTACAGAGAATGAGAGGCCCTGACCCTCTCCCCTCCTGTCTCCTCCTGACCCCCCAACACTGGACACTGGGCCATCTTCTTTGGTTTGTTTCTCCGTCGGCTGAGGGATGTTGGGCTATGTCCACCTGCTGCCTGTCATGCAACGCGTCTGTGGACGTTTCGTGCACGTTCTGCGCGGACGTGTTTTCCTTTCCCTCGCGTGGAAAGCCGGAGCGGGCCGCTGGGCGCTGGGGGGCCGGTGTCCACGGCGGCTGCTCCCTTTGCATCCACCGCCGTGCCGAGGCTCCTCGTCTGCCCAGCGCCTCCTGCTTGCCACCTGCTGTGGGAAGACATTTACTTTTGTACACAAGCAGTAAACTTAGGTACTGGGGATTTTCCTTAACACTTTGTGTGCCGGTGCCCTTTAAATTTACCAGCCCTTGGGGCCGGCCATTGTCTGTGCCACTGCATGAGTGGTGTAAGCATTCAATAAAGCACACACAACTCCTGAACGACTGGATATTAAAAAGACTGTAATATCTCTCATAAAACACCGTACACTTTCACCAAAACAATGTGTAAAGCTTCTAGACTGAGCACGATCCAAGAAATAGCTCCTAATCGTTCCAAATAAATCCACCGTGGCGTGAAAAACCGGGGACTAGATGAACACGTATTAATACATGAGCGGCCACCTGATACTGGTGACAAGAACACGTACTAATACGTGAGTGGACCACAGAGTGTTAAGATTCTATGTTTGACAAACACGAGCTTTTCACCTTGGTGAGAATATTTTTGGCTGTGAGCTAATGGAGACCTACCTAAGGCATCTTTCAAAAAAGAGAAATTTAGCTCTCAGTAATAAGGGAGATGGCACTTGCAAGGCCGATGGATGCAGAGACGCAACGGGTGTTCCAGAGCTGGCCGCTCTGGCCTCGGCTCTGTTGTCCTTGCTGCGTGGGCGATGTCTTCCCTCGCATCACAAGGTGGCTGCAGTCGTTCCAGCTGCTGCAGTGACATCCAGTGAGAAAGAGGCCACGTCCTCTCGTGCTCATTTTCTTTCATTAGCAAGGACGTTTTCCCTGGACTTCCCCTAGGAGCCCTCCGAGGCCCAGGGGACTCTGGGCAGGCAGGGGCCCCCCAGGCGCACACAGGGCTCGGCCTGCTCTGTGCCTTCCGGCGCAGATGAAATGAGATCCCCAAACAGAACCAGTTGTCCACTCTGAGGAAGGCTGGGCAGGGGCTGGAGACCCACAGGGGCCCTGGGAAGCAGAGCGCTGAGGCAGCAGCTGCAGCTGAAACGGCTGAAGAGTTTCAATGTGGTGCTTATTCTCAGGGGCCGCTGGTGAGCCCGGGATCCCATAGGCCTGGGGGCTCTCCTTTTTCCCTGGATGCACCCCTCTCCTTGAGCACCCCTTGCGGCTCCCCCTGCAGCTGGCTGCTGAGTGTGGGGGTGAGAGGAAGCCAGGCAGACGTGATGGGGCGGGGCCGGGGGGGAGGAGGGGTAAGGTCGTCCTGAAGATTCCGAGCTCTCCGAACGCCAAGATGCAGGTGCTTTAAGGTGTTTAAGGGATTTAGTCCTTCCTGGTCACCTGTTAAGGGCCCTCCTCTCTGCCGCTGTCCCTTCTAAAGCCCCGGCCCCAGCCGCTCACCTGACCCTTCCTCATTGTCTGTGTGGAGCTGGGAGAATGTTGGCTGCCCTTCAGGGATGATGGGTGGGGGGGGGGTCTGGCAGGAGCGGAGTTGGGGTGCTCCAGGTTCCAAGGGCAGTGGGAGGAGGTGCCGGGGGGCCTCCTGTTCTGGTGTGAGCTGTTCCAGCATTTTCTTTACTGCTAAGTGAAGAGTTCTCAAATGCTCTGTAATTATGGGTTCCAACTTGGACCCCTCGAGAGAAAATGTGTGGGGGGCCGGCAGCTCCTGGGGTGTAAACAGGCTGCAGAGGTATTTCCTGCCCACCTGTGCCCGCCCCAGGGCTTCTCCCCCAACCAGCGCGTCTCTCCACAAAGCTCAGGCCCGAAAGTGTCACTCCGTTTAAAGAGAACTTTTCCCCCACCATGAGTCAAGGTTCAGCTCTGGTCTAATTTTAGTTCCTTGTTGTTATGAACTTGCAAATGTTTCCCTTAACCAGAAAAGAGACAAAAAGCACACTCAGAAGGGAGCTTCTCCAGCATTCCCCGGGCCGAGGCATCTCTAAGTGACCGTCTCTGTCAGACAGGTGACTGGGAGACGAGGCACGGGGCCCAGCCTGCTCTTGGGGCCGCTGCTGGGAGGTACGCGGGGCTGTGCGCGTGCCCGTGCGACCTCTGCCGTGTCCCAGCCGGGCTGGCTTGACCGGGGACAGGTGCCAGGTCTGGCCTCTCCGTGACGGTGCGGGCTCAGGTGAAGGGCAGAGTTCACTGACTTTTAACGGTGTTTGTGCTTGGGGCGCCACAGGCACTGGATGCCACCCATCTCCGGAGAGTCCCCTGCGTCCCCACCGCCGCCCCTCCCCCCGTGCGCTGCTCATGGACGATGACACCGACCTGCCTTGTTGTCATCGTGCCTCTTTGTGGGGCGTCACCCTGGGCGCCACGTGTGGGCCCCTGGGCAGTTTCTCTCAGGCGCACGAGCGTCCACCCGTCCGTGTCGCGCCCTGGGGCCTGGTCCTTTGCTGCCGACCAGTGCTGCTCTTGCGGACGGGCTGACGGCCATCTGAGCTGTCCTGGTCTGGGCTCGGACACGAGTGCGTGGAGCTGCCCACGTCTGCTGTGGACGTCAGTTTTCATTTCTTTTCGCTCAGCGCGTGGGGAGTGGCGTTGCTGCATGTGAGTGTGTGTCTGACTACACCGAACTACAAAGCTGCCAAGGCTGGTTTGTGTGTGGCCACTGGCCGCTGAGCAGACGCTTACTGGCCCTGACTTTCAGAAATCGGCGTCTTCGACTTTCTTCATGGAAAACCAGGTAAATTGAAAAGCCTTTCTTTTCAGTCTTTATACCCCTGCTCGCTTTTTATGGAACCGAAGACCAAAATATGTTTGTTCTCTGCATAGAGTCAGAGGAACTGGTGACCCGAGCAGGTGTGTTTCCCTCCCCAAGAGCAGACAGGGCGATGGAAAGTGCAGGAAACAGTCACCATAGAGGAAACACGGGCCTGTTTCTTAAGTGCTCATATTCCCTGCTGCTCACTGAGTTCCTAAAGGCCTTTGGGGAAGGGCATCTGACTCCTCGTGCCGAGAGACCTCATACGCCACCAGAAACAAAAGCCACCTGGCCTGGGGGTGTCCCTGGCCCCGCTGACGTGCCTTTTGTAGAAGAGACCCTGCGGTCTGTTCATCGCCCTCGCCCGGCCCCACGTTCCCTGGTGTGAGTGAGTTTTTAACAGAACTGTGACTTTCTGTAGAAGTCTCATATGTTGGCCTCATTTTGGTTTTAACCCCTTGCTTCATCCCTGAATTACTCTAATAATCTAATGAACTGAGACCACTGGCCACGCTGGCCCTGGGCCCCCCAGGGGTCCCTGGCAGCCCGAGCGTGTCCACTGCTCATCATCTGTGAGGCTTCCAGTCCGCTGCGGGCTTGGGGAGTGGCTTTGGGGGAGGCACGAGGTACTTGTGGGTTTTGGCTCACGGGGGTGGGCGCCGTTCACCCCTGTGCTGGTCTGGGCCGCCGCGTGCTCTGGGCCGCCAGCTCCCAGGGACGGGCTGTGTTTTCCGTCCTGGTCCGGGGGCCACGCAAGTGAAGTTGGAGTCTTGGGCTATGTCTGGTTTTCCCCCGTCAGTTCTTCCACAAATGATAACCCTGGGTTATCAGTCAGGGCTTAGCCAGGGGTTGGAGCCGAGCGCCAACAGCACTGAGAACAGCAGCACCTTTGCTTCCCACAAGCTGCCGCCCGTGAGAGGCTGGCAGTTCAGCGCCAGCCCGGCTCGTGGTGTCCGTATTCTACTCCAAGTGGCTCTGTGAAAGTCACGTTTTTGTTAGTTTCCAACGACCCGTTTAGATTGTCCATGCAGAGGAATACTTGACGTCTATTCCCGCTGTCGTTTTGAGCCTCCCTCCATGGGGACGATTGCGGGTTTTCTCTGGCGTGAGTGCCAAGCCGTGTGCCTCTGTTGGGGGCAGAATGAAGTCTCCAGGAAGACACCCCAGTGATTTTACTCACTCATCAGAAGAGGGAGTCAGGGTTGGCGAGACGTACTCTACGTCTCTGGAGCGTGATGTCGGCCCTCGGAACAGGAGTCGCGCCTGGCCCATGCGGCCTTTGCTCCCTTTTCCTCCTGCCTTTTGGCTTCCTCCTCTCCTCATGGTTCCTTTTATCTCCTCTGTTGACTTATTCGTGTCATCTCTCAAACATGTTGATGCTGTCTGTTTATAATAGACGTCTTTCGCTTACCACAGTCGACCTGAGACACCCTCCTGCGGGTCTGCTGTGCAGGGTGCGGGCTGTTATCGCCGCACGATCCGGTGCCTGCGCGTGACCAGCCCCAGCACGCAGGTCCTCAGCTCTGCTTTAGACTCTCAGCCGCTGTTGGGGGCAGTGCTGTGCAGTTGGACTTCCTGCGTGACAGAGATCCTGCCCCCCAGTGTGCAAAGTGTGTGCCTGCCACGTGCAGGTACTGGGCAGATGTGCTGGGCTCTGGGGAAGCGGCTAGTTGTGACCAACGAGCCGAGCGAACATTTTTTTTTTAAAGATTTATTTATTTATGCATACAAGCTGGGGTACAGGCCAGAGGCGTGGGGCGGCGAGAGGGTTCACCAGAGACAGAGCGGGGAGCAGAACAGGCAGATCAGAAATACACTGCTGAGGGGAGCAGCAGGCGAGACAGGAGAGGTCTGCCGCGCCGTGCGGGATTCTCCCTGGCCGGGCGTCGAACTCACGTCGCTGACAGCTCCACAGCGCAGCGCTCAACCACTGTGCCACCAGGGAGGCCCCCGAGCGAACATTTTAACTTGTCCAAGTCTCAGCAGTTGCTGTGGGCAGTGGCTGCGTGTCAGACCATGCAGTCGTAGAACAGTCAGACCCTGACAGGACATCATTGTGCCCTCGCTTTCTTCCTCACCCCGTTTCGGGAGCTCGTGGGGCCTCTGTGTGAGGCAAGGCTCTTTTCTCACAGCGACTGCGGCGGAAGCGCTTCCTGTCCGGGTCTCAGCAGGCAGGTCTGGGGATGAATCGCGTCAGCTTTTGCTTGTCTGAAAGTTTCATTTCATGCTCATTTCTAAAATGTTTTCTTAGGGTATGGATTTTGTGACGAAACTTTCTCTCTCAGGACTTCAAAGCTGTCACTCCTTTGTCTTCTAGTTTGCATCTTTGGATGAAAATCTGCTGTAATTCTTCTCCTTGTTCCTCTGAATACAGGGCGTCTCTCCAGCCCTCATCCCAAAACAATTTTTATTTACTTATTTATTTATTTTTCCAACACAATTTTTAAAATTCTCTTCATTTTTCATTTTCAGCAGTTGGGATAAGATGCGACTTTTACCTCCTTGGATCTGTGCTTTGACGGCTTCCGCCGTGGACCGGTGGCCTTGGCTCTTTGTTGGGTGCGGGAAACATGATTTGTAGCTTCTCTGGGCGCTCATTTTCACCGAGGCGGAGCGGCGTGCTTTCTGGTGTTCCAAAATCACCTTCTTTGGGGATTTTTCAGAATGTTCTCCAAACTAGAGGTAGTGAAAATATGAAAAATGTAGATCCTTGCTAGGAGGTTAGAGAGTACAAATGAGTGCACTGTGCTTTAAAGAACCATTATCTGCTTCCTAAGTCAGAAACAAATAATAAACTTGGTGGGTGGCAAACTGTTCCGAGTTCAGTCTTCTGAAGAATAGAGGCCAGAACGCTGGGTCTCTCCACATCCTGGGAGAAGAGGCAGAAAATGGGCTAAAGAAACAAAGGGCGGTTCACGCAGGGGCGCGGGGGCGACGACGGCCAGCCCTGGGCAGCACAGGCGCAGAGCAGGGCGCGGCGCGGCCTGAGCGAGTCACAGTGGACTCGTCGCCCAGCAGACCTTTGCTGAATGCTGCTGAGCGCCAGGCTCTGTGCCAGGGGTCCTGGGTACCTCATCTCCCTGCGCCTCCACAGTTCCCCCAGGAGGTAGCCCCTACTCCCACCCCACTTTACAAACGAGGAAAGTAACCGGGCGCTGTGCGGCTCCCGGCGTGCCCGGGGCGGGCGGCGGCCCCCTCTGAGGCCTGATAACCAGAAAAGCAGACTGGACGGGAACAGCCGACGCTCTAAGTCTCTCTCATCTGCAAAGATGGAGACTGTGGTTCTCGGTGCGGGGCAGGAACCAGGCCCCCGTCTCTGTTGGGAGGGGCCGCATGGAGACACCGGTGAGGGTCGCGTGTCGCGCGGTCCAGCCGCCTGCTCCGGCGCTGGCGCTGCCGGCGTGCAGAGGCGTCTTCCCGAGTGGCAGCTGCCTCCCCTGTGACGGCGGGAAGCCCAAGCCCCTGGGGTGTCAAGTGTGAGTTACGCCGGTCCACTCCAGGTCCCCGGATCATGTCCACATTTGTGAGGGGGCCTGTGTGTGCCGACCGGGCGAGACAGCCGCCACCGACCCCACACGCCACGTGGGCGGCACCGCGAGGCCCGCAGGGGGCATCCTGGGTGTGTGTGTGGGGGAAGTGTGCTCGGCCGTGCAGCATCTCCGCTTGTCTTCAAGGGCAGGGCTGCAGGGACTGATTTTGTATTTTATACTTTTTGTTGTTTCTCTTTCCCCCCCCATAGCAGATAAGTAATGCTTTTATAAGCAGAGAAACAGTAGAAACCCTGAGGGTGTTCTTCTGTGCCTCCTCCTCACCGGGGGGCACCTGCAGGCACCTCAGCGAGGGGGTGGACGGGGCCTGGGGGAGGCTGCACGTTCGATACATTCTTCAGGTCTTAAGCTGCTTAAATGGTAAATCGTGATGTTAAAAGGCTTTGTTTTCCCCACAAATAGAAAAACTCTTACTTAAAGACCTGCAAATCCCAAAGGTGAAAGGAAAAAGCTGTTGTGCGGCTTCCCCACAGCCTACTTAGTGAACCAGGGAGCCAAGTTTTCTCCAGAGAGCAGCTTAAGAGTCTGCACAGTGGCTGAGAACAGGTTCGGAGTTCTGGTCCTGCGGATTGAGACACACGACTCAACCTGCCGGCCACCCCATCACCTGAATTCAACTGCCTGAGGGCCCGGGACACTGCTGGTCTGGGCTGGGCAGGCGGTTCTGGCTGGGGCAGGCCAGAGGTGGCACGGCTGGGGCGGCACAGGGTCCCCATGAGCGGGCACTCAGCCCCAGGCTGTCTCAGGCGCCTGTGCGGGAAGCGTGCTCGAGCCAGGGCTCGCTGAGTCTGAGAACTCTCCTAATTTGAACCAGAAGTCTTGGGCTTGACCCAGAACTGCCTTGGCCTGCCCTGGACTTGTGTGCACGATGCTGTCGGATCGTGCTCGTGGTCAGAAGCCTGGGGAGAGGATGTGACATGCTCGGGGGCACAGAAATAGCCACGGCGCAAAAGGAGGCATTTAAAAAATTAGTGCTTCACTCTGCCTGGGAGGTAGTGTTGGGCGTAAATATTATTTCAATCTGTTTTATAAATCCGTTTTAAAGAGTCTGCACTTTTCTGCAAGAGTTTGTGTTTCTAATTTGGGATGCAATTTTTCCTTCCCCTTCCCCCCTTCTCTACTTTGCTGATTTTTTTTTCAAGTTGTCAATTTTTAAAACTCTTTTTCATAGAGCTGAGCATTAACAAGTTTTCTGTCTCAGATGATGATTTGCAGTTTAGTTGTATAAAAGATTAGGAAGTTGGGGCCTCTCTGGTGGTGCAACAGTTAAGCGCTGTGCAGTGGAGCTGTCCACAGCGGCATCACCAGTTCGATGCCCAGCCAGGGAGATTCCCACATGGCGCGGCAGACCTCTCCTGCCTCGCCCACTGTATTTCCAACGATCTGCCTGTTCTGCTCCCCACTCTGTCTCTGGTGATCCCTCTCGCCGCCCCACTCCTCTGGCCTGTACCCCAGCTTGTATGCATAAATAAATAAATCTTTATAAAAAAAAAGATCAGGAAGTTGAGTCGTAAAGTTGCATCTGTTTTGAGATTTTCCTGCATCTAAAGAAAATCGGAATTTACGGAAAAGTCTGATTTGTGGGTAGTGAGAAAGTTGGAATGGGTGTGATTATGTTTCATGGGGCATTTTTGAAATTCTGATTGTTCCTATAAGTGGAAATGTTTTCAAGTGTTGTTTTTAAAATGGGATTTGTTACTTTAAATAATGTCCACCTATTTTTACAGGCCTCATGGGAATGTTATCGGACATGGATTTGCCTCATGAGAAAGTAAAGCCTTGCTCTAGACTGGGGAGGTGGAGAGAGAAGTAAATACAGTCGAGGTAGGAGGAAGTTAGTTGTGAATGAAAATGAGAAAACCAAGGGTGTTTTTTCCAGAGAAAAGATTTAAGGGGTATCTATTAAATATTAAAACTGTTTCCTACTTCTGAAAACTTCACAATTGTGCTTTTGTAAGTTTTCTGATGAGATGTAGATGGGACTTCCCAGTTGTCCATCACAGATTAGGCAAATTCCCACCCATTCCTAAAAAAGGGGCCCCCTCGTCTGTGGCAGGGAGGTGCTCCCACACGCAGCAGCCGGGAGTCGGAAACGCACTGGCTTCTGGGGTCTGGGAGCGAGGCTGGTGCTGTTCTGTGACCCGACTCCTCACGGCTGCCTGGTGGGCACGCGGCCGAGGTGCGAGGGTCTCCGGAGATGGAACGTGCCTTACGGAAACCAAGTAGTGTCCCATCAGGGAGAGAGGAACGGAATTGGAAATCCCTGGAGGTGTGGAAGGAAAGTGAAATGACTAACTTTCCCTTTCAGCTAAGGATTTGTCTGGTGCACCGGGGAATAGAAAGTGAAAGGAAGGTGCAGGTGCTGCAGACAGGATGGGTGGGGCATGGACGCACATCCCTAGAGACCCATGGCGCTTGATCTTAGCTAATTTGTACTTAGCCCAGGTCCAAGTAAATTACCATGCAACTGACTCACAGTAGAGAGCCCTCCCCACAGACTCGGCCAGCAGCGGCCCTTAGAGACCCGCAGGTACAGGGGTCTTGTTGCCGAACAAGGCAAATTGTAAGCGCGGTAGCAGACTGGACGCTGCTGTGGCTGCAGCACGTGCTGATGGTGGGTGTTACCTGCTGCTCCTTGCTCACGGTGGGGTTTGCCCCCTCGGCTCCCCCGCCCGCCACCCATAGCCGAGAGTGCAAGAACTCGGAGCAAGGCCCGCCTGCAGGTGAGCGAGGTCAGAGGGTGAGAGTGAGGGGCACCAAGGCAGCCCCTGAGTCGGTTGTTAATGTTGACAAGCAAACACGCCAGCAAACAAAAAAGCACTTTATTATGGGTAGTTTCGCACACTGAAAGGGAAGAGAACAGTGTCCTGGGCTGTGAGGCACCCCCAACCCGCCCCAACCATCGGCTCTTCTTTGGGCCACTCCTGTGCATTCTGTATGGAGCTAACTGGGTCTCTCCGAATCTGTAGGGCTGTTTGGGGAGAGGCGCCATCCTGACAGTGGGGTCTGGACAGCCCCTTGTTTAGATGTTACTTGATAGCTCAAAAATGTTGTTTTTCAGTGCCCAGCAAGGTTGCACTTCTTTTGAGACACTTATTCCTAAATGTTTGTTGATTCTGATGCTGTTGTCAGTGGAATTGTCTTTTCAATTTTGGGTTGTTCATTGCTGGTGTATAGAAATACAGCTGGTTTTTGCATATTGATCTTGTACCTTGTGAACTTTCAAACTCTTGGATGGGCCCAGCCTTAGGAGTCGCTCTGTCCAGGGCCGTGTCCTCTGTGAATGTGGGCAGTTTTGCTTCTTCCTTCCCAATCTGTACTTTTAAAGTGTTACCATCCTGCCATGTTGTACTGGCCAGAACCTCCAGGACGGTGCTGAATGGAAGTGGTGAGAACAGACCTCCTCGCCTTGCTCCTGACTGACCGCGAGCTTTTGGTTTCATCGATTTGTCTGCATCTCCCCCTTTTTCACTGATCTCCACTCTAGTTATTATTGTCTTCCTTCTCCTCCTTTTGTGCTTAGTTGACTGTACTTTTCCTAGTTTGTTACGGTGAAAGTTTAGGATATAGACTTGAGTTTTCCATTTTTCCTGCTGGTTTTTAAAGGTTATGAAACTCCCTCTCAGCACTTTTGCATAACTGGATCCATAGTGTTGGGTTGTTATTTTCATTCACCGGGAAGTATTTTCTAACTTCCCCCGTGATTTCTTTTATTGACTATTGAATTATCTAGATATTTTCTAATTTACCAAAAATGGGTGGATCTCCCAAATTTCTTCTTTTCTGATTTCCCATTTAGTTCCATTGTGGTAAAGAACATCCTTCATCTGATTTTAATCCTTTTAAAGGCGTTGACACTCGTGTTTGGTCTGACCTGCTGTCTACCGTGGAGAACACTGGGGATGAGTTGGAAAGGCTATGCCTTCTGCTTTTGCGGCGAGAAGGTATCAGTCGGGTCAAGTTGGTGGGCAATGCGGTTAAGCTTTGGATAGCCTTGATGATTTTCCCTTTTAATTGTCCTATCAATTATTGGAAGTAGGATATTGAAGACTCCAAATATTATTTTGAGTTTGTCTATTTCTCCCTTTAGTTCTGTCCATTTTTGCTTCATTAATTTTGGGATTCTGTTAAGTGCTTACGTGTATGTAATCATTCTGTCCTCCAGATGAATTGACTTTTTATCTTTATAATTTTTTTTCTTTCTCTCTAGTAACTTTTTTTGGTCTTAAAGTTTATTTTGCTTTCCAGTTTGACAGTCTTTGCCTTACATGTAGTGTAACAATTGATGTGGTTGGATCACATCTACCATTCTGTTATGTTTTCTCTTTGTCTCATGTCTTTTTTTGGGTCCCTTTGTTGTACTTTAGATATTTGCTGATGTTCTGTTTTAATTCATTTGTTTAATTAAAAAGAAACCTTTTTCTGGAGTTATGTGTTAAGTGGAGTTATGTTTTAAGTGGTTAGAGATTGCAGTATGTGTGTCATCATGGTCTACGTTAAATTGATACTAATACATTTCCAATAAATTATAGAAGCTGCTGATTATAACCTTTCAATCAGTTTTGTATGCAATGTTTTGTTTATGTCAATTCCCAACCTTCAGATCTTTTTTTGAAGAAGAGTCCTAACCAATGATCTTCTGAAGTCACGCTTAGCAACCTTTAAACTTAAAAAAAACAAAACCCAAAAACAATCGGTGATAAATACATTCCTTACTTTCTGGAAATAGCTTTGTTTTTTCTTTAGGTGAGTTATTTATATATACAGAGAGGCAATCAAATGCAAAAAGTCTTCTCTCTCAACAGATACTACAGATAGGTGAGCTTCATCCTGAAATTCCCAGAATGAGAGAATTTTGAAGAGTCAGAAAAGAAACTGCATCAAAAACAAAAACAACCTTCAATCCTCTACTCTCCTTGTGGCACTATTATGATGTGTTTTACATCTTTACATGTTATAAGCACCATAATAAAGGGCTGTTGTTGTTGCTTTACATACTTATCTTTCAAGTCAGTTACCTGTGAAAACAGGGAAGAAAATGCAGCCCTATTGCCTATGATTATTTGCCACCATAATTAGTTATTTCTTTGTGTGAATTCAAGTTGCCTGCAGCCTGAAGGATGTCCTCTGTCATTCCTAGAAGGCAGATATGATTACACATCCTCACAGTCTCTGTCTGGGGATGTCTCTCTCTCTGCGTCATTCAGTCTCTGGGGATGTCTCTCTCTCTCTGTCATTTTTGATACACAGTTGGGTTGGGTATAGAACTCTTAGCTGAAAGTCTTTTTCTTTCAGCCCTTTGAACACACCATTCCACTGCCTCTGGTTTCCAGTGTGATGGCTTCACATGATGAGTCACCTTTTACTTGTTGCCTTTGAGATTTTTCTCTGTGTTCATCACTTTGACTCTGCTGTGGCTAGTAGGTCTGCCTGTGTTTATCTCACTGGATTTGTTGGATGTGTTTTTTTAAGTTGAGCTTGGGAAGTTTGGCCCATTAGTTTTTTTTTTTTTTTTTCAGGTATTTTCTCTGCTCCTCTCTCTCTCTTCTCCTTTGGGAGTTCCTTTACATGTGTGCTGCTGTGCTTGATGGTGTGCCTGGTGCCTGTGATTCAGTGCATTTCTCCTTTTGCATTTCTTCATCAAATTGAATTATTCCAAGTTTGCTGATGCCTTGTTCTACCACCTCAAATTTGCTGAGTCCCTTTAGTGAAGTCTTCTTTGCAGTTATTGTACTTTTGAACTCCATAATATGCATGTGATTCCTTTTGTACTTTCTCCTGATTGGTGTTCTCTGTTTGGTGAGTCATTGTCATCAGACTTTCGTTCTTTAGTGGATCCCTCACTTCTCTGACCATATTTATAGCTGCTCCTTTGAGCCTCTGCCAAGTCCAATATATAGACCCCTTTTGCATCCCATTTTGATGTCTCCTTCCCCTTGACTAGAGTTTCCTGAATATTGTTCTTTGCATATCTCATATTGAATTTTTTAGCTGAATATTTCAGTTCACATACTGTGGTGACTCTGGATTTCCTTCACCCTTGGTGCAATCCAGGCACGTTGTTGCCCTTTGCTAGTGTCTGGCCTGGGTGACCTCTGAGGAGTCTGTCTCCCAGCTCTGTGCAGCTGCTGCGGACCCTCTTCTAATTTTAAAATTTAAGCTTGGCTTCTGAAGGGTCACCCCTGGGTCAGCACAGCTCAGTGGTTTAGCCAGAGATTATTCAGAGGCTGGGCAGCAAAGCTGCATCTTGTTGCTGTGGGTGTGCGGTGGGTTGAGGAATACCTTCAGTGTTGGGGCTCTCATAGGTCTGCTGGGTTTTTACCCACCAGGCCTTCTGCTGCCTGTGTGGATGTGTGCTGCTTTACTTCCCCAAGGAGAGGAGAGGCTCAGACCCTTTCCAGTCTCTTCTGTAGGCATATACCATCTGGAACATTGGGGACAAATGGGGCTGCCCACTGCCAACCGTGGTCCCTATTCTCTGCATCTGTCTGTCAAGTTTTGGGCTAGTCTGCTGGCCTGTTGCTTGCCCCAGCCAATAGACAGCCCTTCTCCAGTTTTCCATGATCACTGTTGATGTCCCTCCCCCTGCCCCCCCGCTGCATGTGCTCCACTCTGGGGCAGGTCAGTGCCCCCAGCGAGCCTCCACTTTTCTCAGCTTGTCCTGCCTGGTAGATCTGGGTTGTTACTGGAGGGGGTGAGGGATGGGGGCTCATTCCAGCTCTGCAGACCACCACTGTTCCTACTTGAGATCCAGCTGTTATTCTTAATAAATCAATTTGTCATATGCCTTTGGTTGATTTCCAATCCTGAAATGGTGTTTGTTGACTAATTTGTCTGGTTTCGTCCTTGCTTTTTGAGAAGTTTTGCCAAGTTTCTCACTCTCTATACGAAGTCCTACCCTTTCCTTTGAGTCATCCTTTTATATCTTTGTATTTTTTTTCCCGACCTCATAAGTAGCGTTAAGCTTGTTGTATAAAACCCGGCGTATAGAGATGTATAAGATGGAAAAGAAAAAGTAGTTATTACTCCCACTCCTTAATAGGTCAGGGAATTGCTTTCTAGACTAAAAACCTACTTTGATCATTGTATTTTGGGTTGAACCCCCCCACCCCCCTCCCCCCACATAATCCCCTTGCCCATTAGCACAAAGGTTTCCAATTCAGAGACTTCTTTTAGCTTCCTTGATTCAAGGACATAAACTTAATTAGCAATGACTAGTCTGTCCTGCAGAGAGAGATGCCAAGGCTGGAGTGAGTTTTGTGTTTTCCATGGTGCCGCCTGCCTCTGGCACAGCACTGCACCTGTCTGCTTCCCCTGGTCTCCCAGTCCTTGCCCAGGTTCCTCTGCGAGGACGTTTTGGCAGGGCATTGTTTTAGAAGGACCCCTGCAGGGAGAGGCATGACCCTGCCTTCCTCTTCTTTACGGTGGGGTGGGGGGTCCATGATAGTGCTGGCTGTGCTGACAGGAGGGGCTGCCCTCGGGAGAGCTTCAGAGCTGTGCTGGGGTCCTGGGGTCACAGCCGCCGCTCGTCCCTCGCGTCCTGTGGCCTCTTGGTCATCATTCATCATCAACAGGTGTCCCCTTCCCCATGACCACAGCCTGGAGAGAAAGGGTGGGTGGGGCCTCTGTGCCCGAGCAGGGCAGGGAGGGGGCACCGGAGGGGCAGGGAGGAGCCTGTGGCCAGTGGACTTGAGCCTAGCAGGGGGACACTGAGGGGAATCTCGGCTTCTTCTAGTTTGATGAAAATGTTCCGCTCAACGCCACGCAGCTCTGCGCCGCTGGCCCGCTCGGGGCGTGGAGTGCACGTTCAGCTCCGTCGAGCTGTTGCCTGAAAGCGACGGGAAGGAAATGGAGAGGAGTGTTGTGCTCCACTCGGGCCAGCAGTCGTGTCTGTGTCTTCATGACTGACCTTTG
This sequence comes from Scalopus aquaticus, assembly GCA_004024925.1. Lineage (NCBI taxonomy): Eukaryota > Metazoa > Chordata > Mammalia > Eulipotyphla > Talpidae > Scalopus > Scalopus aquaticus. The sequence continues at coordinate 72,398 of PVIJ01003438.1, forward strand.
GGCTCTTTTAGATAGTCCCCCCCAACACCCCCCGCCAAATATTACAGTTAAGTTGAGAAAGCAGACATGACAAAAAATGTGATTTTATCAGCCAGAACCCATTCTGGATACGAAGCTGTGCAGGGTGAGGGTGAGGCGGGCCTGCGGCTCGGGGCATGGTGTTGCGGGTGGGGCAGCTGTGTGGGCCTGGGGGCAGCTCCCACGCAGCAGGGGACGGGCTGCTGGACACACCACTTGGGGCAACAAGGCAGGCCTGAAACGCCCGTTCCTTCCCCCCCTGCCCCCCACCTCAACATGGTACAGAGGGTAGACCTGCCGCCCCAGGCGCCATGCTGAGCCTCACGCGGCGGGGAGCTGGGGTGTCCGTCTGTCTGTGTCCAGGTTTCCTGAGGGCTGATTCTGACTCCGGAGGACGGTCACCTGCTTTACATGCGCTCTGAAGCTGCAGGGTCTGTGCGGACGGCCGCTGTGGGGGCAGAGATGTTCTGTGAGTGGGCGGAGGTCTGACGGGCGGGGCTGTCAGGAGCCCAGGACAAGCGATCCCGCTGCAGAAAACCTCTGAAGGGAGGAGGAAGGGCCTACCGGGAACCCTCACCTCGCTCCCCAACGCGGGTCCTGCAAGCGCTGCTTGCGGGGAGGGGGTGGTGAGAGGTGAAGGTCCTCGTGAAGCCGCCGTCTGTGCCCGGGGTTGCACCCCAAAAGGCCCTCCCAAAGGCTTCCTCGCTGTGGATCCTGCTGGGCTTTCAGAACCGCCCAGGGCTGCGGGAGAAAGAGTTAGGACAGCCCCTGGCTCTGCTCCCCGCCTGTAGCCTGGGGTCCCCCACCCTCTGACCGCGCCGTGTCTGAGGCTGGCGTTTGTCTCCCCCAACCTGAAATAGGTTTTTGTGACAGTGATGTAAAACCTGAAGGAAAAATCTAGGCTCAAGGGCTGTTGGGGTGGGGAGCGGAGTGGTGTGGGGCCGTGGGCTGGGGAGGAGGGTGCGGGTGCGGGTGTGGTGGGGGGCACGACCTGAAGAGCTCTGCCCCCGTACCCCTGAATCTTAGACGGGATTGTAAACCGACCTTGCCTCAATTACAAAAACACGATGTTTTTTTAAAAACAAGCTGTGGATAAGACGGCATTTTTTTGCACGACTTGATGGCTTTTTGATACTCACTAATGGGACCCGCATTTTCCATCAGCACAGGGGCTCCCAGAGTCCCATTCTCCAGCGAGGGGCCTGTTGGGGGGCGTCAGTGGTCGGAGAGGAGGGGTGAGCGAGCCCGGCGAGGTCTTGGGTGTCACGTGTTTGAGAGAATGAGGCACTTTGCTGTTTCTGCCTCCTGTAAACAAGTCAATGAAATTTGGACCTTTGTTGGGGGCGGAGGGGTGCCAGAGGGTCCTCGAGTGGAATCCCAGCGACCAGCTCTTCCCAGCAGCTCTGTCTCCGCCATTGCAGTGACTCCCCAAGTCCGTGCCCAGTCAGTGCCCGCCGGGCGCAGGTCTTGGTTCTGTGGCTCGCGCGTGGGCAGAACACTGACCCCTCTACTGTGGGCCTCGTAGAGTGGAGTGGGGCGCACACGTGGACACGCACTAGAGAAGGCTGCAGCAAGTAGTCCTTGGTGAGCGTTTCAAGAACGTTCTACAGGGCCAGGCAGGGTGGGCGGGGCAGGGGTCTGGGGCTGGGGGGAGAAGGCGGCCAGCAAGCCTGTCCCTCGGCTGTCCCGCTCGGGGCCCTTCTGCAGGGGCTGCAATGTGCTGCTCGCTGTCCTGGGGCATCGTGGGAGCCGGCCCAGCCCCGGCCCACACACGGCACCCGTGACCTTGCTGGTTGGCAGCTTTAAAAATATTATTTCAAATCAGCCCGCGGCTGCCCTTGGGGTGGACACACAAACGGCAGCTCTGTGAGCCTCCGCATGCGTTATAAATAGATCCAGCCCCGGCGCCTGGGCCGGGGGCAGAGCCCGGGAAGGCGGCCACCGGCGCAGGGGACACTGTCCCAGGACAGCGCGCGGCACAGCGAGCTGCGTCAGGGGACAGCTGTGCTCTGCACAAAGGCTGCTGCTCTGGCTGCTGCAAGACTCCTGCCCGGCGCGCCTCCGCTCTGAGTCACCTCCTCGCCCGCTCTCGTGGCCTCACGCCCGCTGCCCCCTCGCCGGCCGCCGGCGCCTGCCCCAGCCTGGGGCCCTCCCTGCTGGGTCCTTCTTGGTGGGGACGGGGACGGGCCGGCGCTCGGACACCCGGCCGGCTGTGGCGTGAGGTCAGGCTTGTCTCCTGAGGCCTCGGCCCATGGTGTCCAGGGCCGGCTGCTGTCCCCGTGCAGCGTTGGAGTCACCGTGGACGGGCTGGTGCGTCGCACAGGCCAGGATGCCACGCCGGACCCCCCTGCTGAAGGTGGGCGAGCTCACGGACTCGGCCCCCGACAGCGGGGCAGTGAGACTGGGGGCCGCCTGCTTCAGGGGTTCCCTAAAGTGGGTCTATTCTGGGGCCGCCTCCCCGAGCATCGCTGCTGGGCACCCCCAGCTCGGCAGGCCTCTGGCAGGCTGCACCCACCCGAGGCCAGCGGCCTTCTGTCCACGCCTCCGCCTGGCTCTGGGGGCCGCCACGACCCTTGCTCTTCCTGGCTGCGCACGCGTCCTCGCTCCGCCTCGGCCCCCACCCGGCCCCCGGGGCCCCTCCTGTCTCAGCTCAGACACCCGTGCAGGTTAGGGCCCACACGCCGTTCCCACTCAACCAGCTACATCTGCAGAGACCCACTTTCCAGAGGCGCCGTTCTGAGGGTCCGGGGGGGCGCGAGTTTGGGGACACGTCCCCCCAAACAGCTGCAGTCGGCGTCCGTTTGCTGGGCGCCCTCTGTGGAGCGTTTCCAAGGCACTAAACGTGGGTGGGGTGGGAATTCGGGTGATAGTGGCTTTCTCTTGTGTTTATGGCCTCTCTCTTCTCTCTCTCTCCCGCATTTGTGTTTAAAGAAAGGGAGGGGCTGAACCCCTGCACCCCCCTTATCTCAGGTGCTGCCTGGGTGTGCCCAGAACTGTCCTTGGGGCCAGCCCTTCACCTTGTTTGTGTCTCCCCTACACGCACACACACGTACTCAGAACTCTCCCATGCGCACACGTGTGCTCACGCAGCACACCCTCACACTCGCCTCCACGCACACCCACCCACTCCCCGCGTTTTCCTGAGCCCCCGAGACTGCAGTGCAGACTTGTGTTTATTCTGCGTTTCTTAAAAACAAGCCGGGGGCAGCAGGCCGGCCCCTCCTGGCCCAGGGCCCCGCCGCGGGGGTCGGGCTCGTCAGTCGCCTTCTGTCTGGAACGGTCCTCAGAGTCTCCCCTCCTGACCTGGCCGTTCTTGAAGAGGGCAGGCCACTTCGTCGCGTGTCGCTGGTCGGGCTTGTGCGAGGCCCTGCAGGACGCAGGTCGCCTGGCTTTGGCAGGAGGATGCTGAGGGGCCTGGGGTTAGTCCCGAGGATCCCGCTCCCAGGCAGTCATGCCCTCGTGGCTTGGGGGCATCTCCCTGCTGCCCTGCGCCCGGGTCCTTTTGGGCCTGGACGGCGGTGCTCCCGCAGAGGCCTCGGGCGCAGGGCCTTGCCCCTTTTGAGTCCGGGTGAGCTTTCTGGTCACTTGCTGGGGCTTCGGGCCACTCCCTGGAGCCCAGGGCGCCCCAGGGTTTCTCCAGCGAGCAGCCAGGTGACCGGTCACAGGTGTGCTGGGGCCTGGGCACTGCACTGTCCCAGCCCACTGCACTGTCCCAGGCTCGGTGAGGGACAGGTAGAGCCTCCTTCCTCCAAGGGCTTCCCTCTTTACCCAGGAAGGGGCAGCCTTTGGGGGGCCCGAGGCGGCTGTGGCCGTGACCCCTGGCGGTGGATGGGGTCCCCTCCCCCGGGGGCCTGCCCACAGCTGAGTGGTGGGTGGGCTGCGCTGCTCAGCTTTTATGGGTCAGCGTCATAGCAGACTCCGCTGGACAGTGCACCTTGCGCCGAACAAAGTAAAGTCACGTGAGCCGCAGGAGGAGGAAAAGGTGACAGGATGAAACGTGTCTCCAGTGCGGAAGGGAGACCTTCCATGTGGAACAAAGGGGCGATTGAGAGCTGAACAATAGCTAGTCACTTTCTCTAACAGAGACTTCATTTTAATGTCATCAGTGCGATCTACTTTAAAGTGGCGGTGCAAACACAACTTTAAAATAGTATTTATGATTAATTAAATCTCTTTTATGTCTGCCTGACAGTTTCTGACGGCGGGGTGTTTCCGCCCCCCGCCCCCGCCCACAGGGAGCGGGAAGCGGGCAGAGCACTCCCTTCGGCACCCCTCCCCGTCTGAGACACGTTCCTGCGCAGCCCGTGAGCAGGATCCCTCTGGGCACCCCCCGTCCGAGCAGGAGGGGCGGGCGGCCAGGCCCTCTCACCCGGAGGGGGCCCCTGCCGCCTGGCAGAGTGGTACAGGGGTGGGGCCCGGCTGCTCTGCCTCGAAGCCACAGTGAGGACAGGCCAGGCCAGTTCAGCTTTCGCTCGTGTTTTTCAGACCCAGAGGCAGCCGTGTCTGAGGGTCAGCTTGCCCCGAGTTCCTGCCTTCTGCCCAGGAGAAGCAGGCCCTCCCTCCCCCGTGTCCTTGGCCTGCGTGTGAGCCGCTGGCCGTGTTGGAGCCGATGGGAGAGCAGACCGCTGTCCCCATACTAACACACGTGAGCGGGAGAGGGCAGGCCGTGGTCAGTGGCCGGTGGTCAGCCAGCAGCTCCTGGCCACGTGTGGGCCGCGCCTCTGGAGAGCCGGGGACCCAGGGACCCCACAGCTGTGGCTTCCCGTCCTGCACCGGCCCGCTCGGAAGCTTCTTTGTCAAGCCAGTCCCCACGCTCCGAAGGGCACTGGAGGTTTTCACGAGTGACTTCGTGACAGGACCAGAGGGCAGTGGCAGCGCTGGGGGGAGGAGGGTCTGTGCTTGGGCCTGGTGTGGCGGCAGCCGGGCCCCTGCCTGGGCAGCCCGCTGCAGCCGCGACCCCTCCGTGGCTGGGAAAGTCGCCGTTTCTCCATCGACACCATCAGTGCTTGAGACACGCGTGTGCGCGCACGAGCAGAGCTGGCACGAGGGCGCACTCGCGGGTCTGCGCAGACTCAGCTAGTGTGAAACGGGCCGTGGGAGATGCCGGGCGGCAGGAAGCCTGGCCCCGCTGGACCCAGGCGCCTGGGAGAGGCCCGAGCCGAGCTTCGGTCCGCCATGCATGGAATCGTGGCGGTGAGGTGGGGCAGAGCGAGCTCTTGCTGAGACCCGCGGGCATCGGGGAGCAGCGCCTCCTGGCTCCTCCTGCTTCAGCCAGCTCGGCCTGCGCGCTCCCGCGAGGCGCGCCCCGTGACGGCCTTACTCAGTCTCTTCTGCCCCAGCTTCCGTTCGGGCCGGCAGAGCCTAGGAACGGACCTGGGCCGGGTCAGACTGCAGTCGGGTCTGACGCTCTGATGCCACTCGCAGGCCCCCGGTCAGCTCTCCGCTACCCGCGCCTCCCGGGCAGTGCCGGCCCCGCTGGCCTCGGGGGCAGGAGCCTCTCAGGATGCGGGATGGACAGGGTCGCGGCGAGGTCGCTCCCTGGGGGCCCCGGGAGGGGGCTTCTGGAAAACTGGCTGGGTGCAGAGATCTGGGGGTGGTGTCCCGGCTGGGTTCCCCCGCGGGGAGACGGGGCCTCTGCGTGGGTTCGCGCAGTTGCGGGGCGCCGCCGCCGCCTGCCCTCGGCCTCGGCCGCCCCCGTGGGTGGACCTGTGCGCACAGGTGACGGTTTCCGCGGCCGCGGCCGAGAGCTCCCGCGAGCAGCGCGAGCTCCGCATAGGCCCAGCTCAGCCCCTCGGACAAAACCGCCCCATCAGCTGATGGAATTTTATTTGTGTTATCGATCCGATGATCTAGAGTTAATAAAGGCACTTTATAGTTAGATAACTCTAATTTAACAGTCTTGTTTTTAATTTCTTTTATTTATATTTATTATTATTATTTTTTAAAGATTCATTTATTTATACATGCAAGCTGGGGTACAGGCCAGAGGCGTGGGGCGGCGAGAGGGTTCACCAGAGACAGAGTAGGGAGCAGAACAGGCAGATCAGAAACACTGCTGAGGGGAGCAGCGGGCGAGGCAGGAGAGGTCTGCCCGCCATGTGGGAATCTCCCCAGCTGGGCGTCGAACTCGCGTCGCTGCTGCCGACAGCTCCACAGCGCAGCGCTCAACCACTGTGCCACCAGAGAGGCCCTATTTATATTTATTTTTTAAAGATTTATTTATTTATGCATACAAGCTGGGGTGCAGGCCAGAGGCATGGGGCGGCGAGAGGGTTGACCAGAGACAGAGCGGGGAGCAGAACAGGCAGATCAATGGAAACACACTGCTGAGAGGAGCAGCGGGGAGGCAGGAGAGGTCTGCCATGTCATGTGGGAATCTCCCCATCCAGGCGTCGAACTCGCGTCGCTGCTGCCGACAGCTCCATAGCGCAGCGCTTAACTGCTACGTCCCCTGGGAGGCCCTAATTTCTTTACTTTTGAATTTTGTATGGGGTAAACTGTTCCTCCCTCCCTCACCTCTGTCACGTTCCCTTTGGGCAGAAAGTCGCTGCTGATGGTTCCCGTGTTGCGCTCATCACGCTAACATGGATTCACAGCACTGTGCGGTTTAGGGGTTCAGGCTCACCCCTCTACACATGCGTGGGGCCACGCCTCGCCCCCACAAAGACCCCCTCCCTCACCCGCCCTCCACGGCCCCTCCCCCACAGCCTCAGCTCTGCATTCGGGTATCTGAGGTTTTTAAAGGGGAGGTGCGAGCTCCACGGAACTGGCGTGCCCTGCCAAGGCCGCGGGGGTGCGCTGCTGGCGCGGGGCTGCTCCGTGGGCGCGTTCTCACGCTGCACAGAGGACTCGAGACAGAGAGTGAGAGTCTCTGGATTACTTGAAAATAAGGGCCTCTCCCTTCATGTCCCACTGGTGCGCCCCTTTGTTGTGCGGTTCTCAGAGGATCCCGTGGGGCAGAGGCTTGTGCTCTGAGTCCTGCTTCACAGGAGGGAGAACGAAGGAGAAGTTGTGTGTCTTGCTGCAGTCGCGCAGCTGGTAGCCGGCAGGCCCCGCGGGACCTTTCCCAGCTGAGCATCCCAACTGTGTGGTAGCCACCAAGCCCGGAGAAGCAGGTACAGTCCGACCCTTACACCTGTGGCGTCCGCGGTGGCGCCGGCCCCTTGGCTGTGGGCCTCACCCGCTCCGGGCCGGTCTCCCAGGGCCTGGGGCGCGTGGGGTTGGAGCTTCGTGTCCAGGCCCACCCTGAGGAGGCCGGTCTGACAGGCCTGGGGCCAAGGGACTCATCCACCCAGCCACCAAAGGCGCTGTCCGCAACCTCCCTCACTGGAAAGCCTGTTGGAACAGGACCGGCCAGGCTGAGTCCTGGCGTGAAAGTGGGTTTTGGGGGAGGGAAGAAAGTATCCAAGGAATTCAGCTTCCAAAATGATCTCATCAAGGAACAGTGAGGAGGAAAGTCTTACTTCCCCCTCTTTTCTTTTAAACGAATCCAGATAAGTGAACTTAAAAAGCAGCTGTCATGTAAACTCACGAGGCAGCAGCGTCTCCCTTCCCCGCTGCCTCTGGCAGTGGACGGGCCTCTGGCCGGTCCTGTCTGAGCCGCCCGCCGCTCTTGGGCCTGGCCTTCCTCGAGCGCGGCAAGAACTCGCAGCGTTTAGAGAAGAGTCGAGCTTTTAGAAGGGAGAATCGGGGCAGCAACCGTGCCCTGCCGGCCGCCCCACTGTGCACCCTCCTGGCTGGTGGCTCTGGAGGCCCCTTCCGCGGCACCTGTTTGGGGCTGTTCCCATCCTGAGGTTCCAGGTGGTTCTTTATCCTCCACTTCAGACTGAGCCTGGGGGTCCCCCCGTGCCTGCCACTTGCTGGCCACCTTTCTGGGGGCTGAGCCTTGGCCCCCGCCTTGCGGGAACATGGGTTGAGCTCGCGGAGATGGGTGGTCGAGCAGGACCAGGAGCTGCAGGGCCTGCGGTGGCTGAGGGTCCCCCGCCCACCCCTTCTGGGTTGAAGGTCACCCTGGGGCGTGGTTCCTTCCTCAGTGAGGATGACCCCACCCGCCTTGCCTCCAGGGAAGCAGGACCCCGGAGCCGGCTTCCCTGCTTCCACAGGCTTTCCTGATGAAGCAAAACCGAGAGGCAGGAGCACCCCTCAGAAGGCCGCGGTTGGGGCGCCGTGCGTGGCTGAGGCCTGAACCCACGGCTGCTCTCAGCAGAGCCGCTCGCCCGGCACGAGGCCTGTGAGGGCGGTGGGGGAGCCATCACTGTCTCCAGGAGACAGCCTGCCTGGGCTCCACTGTGCCCTGAAAGTCACACTTTCGTTTTCAAGTATGAAAACTGGCACTCAAAGCAATTTTTTTTTCCTTCAAATCGAGGTAACTGGCTTACAATTTTAGTTAATTGGAAAGCAATTTAGGTTCATTGGAACACTTAAGAGATAGGAATCGTCACATTCCGGGAACTTCAGAGAGGCCAGAGACAGCAGAGCCGTGTGGCGGTGACCGCGTGGGAGCTGGCTGGCCGTGCAGGGGAGCGGCCGCGGCGGGTCGGGGGGACGGGCTGGGCAGGCCGGTCTTTGTCCTTTGGCCTGTGACCAGCGCCTTTCGGTGGCGCTCACTGGCAGGACCGCATGGTCAGGGCGGCAGCTGGGCTGTCTGGCACCGCAGGGGGCACGCTCAGGGCCCACAGCCCGTGAGCTGGGGTCGTGCCTGGGTGATACTGTGGGGTAAGGGGAGGAACTGGGGAGCAGTGGGCAGGAGCTATCGGCTGGTAACCAGGAGCAGGGAAGGTGGGGGCTGAGGAGGGAGGCTTGCGGGGTCTGGTGGTCAGCAATGAGGAGGACAGTGACGGGGCCTCTGGCCTGGGTGGGTGGGCCTGGCCCCTGTTGCGAGCCCGTGGGGTCAAGACTGGCCCCTACAGCAGCCGTGGGCGGGCCGCGGCCCTGTCACGTCAGCCCAGCCGAGCGGGAGCTCAGTCTGACCTGGGCCTTGAGCTGTTGGGGCAGGAGTGAGGCAGCCTCGGTCTCCCCACGTCCATGACGAGAGACACTGCGGCCCGGACACGCGGCCTCGCCTCTGCCGGCCTGTCTGGCTCCGGGCGCTCCCAGCCTCACTTCCTCCCCACCAGGGCTCTTGGTTGCTGCTCCCACCTGCATGTGTGACAAGAAGCTTTGCGCCATCCTCGTCCAAGCTGTGGGCCAATGGTGACAGCCATTTTTTGAATGGGCCATAATCGGGCACACAGCACCGTTTTCTCAGGCAGGGACCCCCAGGCTGGGGAGTAGCAGAGGCAGAAGCAGCAGCTGTTGCCCAGTGCCTAGCTTGCCGTGAGCCAGGTGCCGTCCCAAGCATTTCTCAGATGCAATCCTCTAGCAGCCCTATCAACTGAGAACTTTCATTGCTTCACTTTTGCAAATGCATCAACCGGGGTGCAGAGAGCACCAGATTACAGCCAGTTCCAAGCGGCAAGTTGGCACCTGAGACCAGCCGACTGGCCCGGGAGTCCGAGTTCGCAGCGCCTGTGATTGGGCCCTCTGAGCCCGTCCCTCTGCCTGGCCCACGCCCCCCAGCGTTCTTTGGCGAGGCTGCTCAGCCAGCTCCGTCCGCGCGCGCCGCCAACCTCGTTGCTGTGAATGTCAGCTCTCGAGACACACAGGCTGCTTCTGTGCGCCCAGGACAGTCCTGGGCGGCGGCGCCTGTTCATGCTTGCCGGCCTCAGTGGCCCTCGCGGTAGGCGCCGTAATCACGTCGTTTCAGGTTAGGAAACGGAGGCACGAAGAGGCTAAGTCACTGTGTAAGCCCACCCAGGCTCTCGGTAGGGCGGTCGAGCCCAACCCGGGCAGCGGGTCTCTGGAGCCCTCGGCTGGGTGCTGCCCAGGGCCCCGCCCAAGACGGGGATTCGGTGCTCGGCCGGGATCTTGCGTGTTATTTTTGCAGCGCCTGAGTTTACTGACCAGCGTGCTTGGAATTAAACTCCAGGCAGCTGTAAATAATAAATATTTGCTTCTGTTATCTTTGTAGCAATAGCAGGAGAAAAGAATTAAGGACCAAGTCCTATGGGAGTTTTAAATATTTTTTGGTAAGTGTTTATATGTGATTTATGGGAAAATAACTTCCCAGAAACCACTCGGCCCGCAGCAGACGGCCCGCAGCAGACTGCTGTCTTGCAGAGCCTTTGATCGATCAGCCTGCAGGGTGTGAGGTGTGTTTTCATAGCAACCAAGTCGTGAGCTCCTTGCAGCTGCGTGGGGGGCTGGCGAGGGGGTGGGGGGCCCCCGGCAGCTGGAACCCAGTGGCTGGGCAGCCCTCTGCTCCCTTGGATCGCAGCTAACTTGCTGCCCACTGTTCTGCTCTGTTCAGTCTGTTTGTTCTTTTGGGAAACCGCAATTTTGTAAAAATTGTGAAATATGATACAGACACAGAAGACCACATCAGACAAACCTGCAACCTGGTTTTAGGAAGTGAGTGCTGCGGGACCCGCCCGGTGAGAAACCCGGGTCCTGCATCTCAGACCCCGGGCCCACCCGTCCCGCCCCCACTCGCCCCGCCCTGGAGCCTGGTCCCGCCTGCACTCCCTCCTCTGCTGGGGGCGGTCTTCGCTGTGTGGTCTAAAGTGTGTTTTGTTTTGCCAGATTTTTGGTTTGCCTTTGCTTTTTTTTTTTTTTTAAAGATTTTATGTATGCATATGCTTTGCTTTTTCCCAACTTTTTCTTTTAAAATGTCAAAAACACAGAAAGCTGAAAGTAAGTGAGGATGAGGATGGGGCGGGGCCTCGCCTGGCCACCAGCTTCGCCTTCCGCCAGATCTGCTTTCTCCCGTGCTCTCAAATGCGCGCACTGCACATAGACACGCGCGGATGTGCGCGTTCATGCACGTCCCTTCTCGCGTCTGTGCACGTGTGTGTGTGGACTTACACAGGAATATACAGGTGTGCCCATGTGCCAATGTGTTAGCGCGGGCAGACACGGTGTGTTTCTATGCACACGTGAGTTTGCACGTTTGTGCGTGTGCGCACACGACATGTCCATGTGCGTCCAGAGGTGTGTTTGTGCACGTGAGTTGTTTGTGTGCGTGTGCATGTGGCGTGCCCGCTCCTCTGCGTGTCTCCTCTGAGCTCCTGCGTGGTCCGTGCAGCTGCAGCCTTCCGGCCCTGCACCTGAACTCTTCAGCCCGTGAGAACAGGGACACTATCCCGTGTAGACACGGTAAGTGACAGCATGCAGGGATCGGACTGTTGTTTTGCTGCTGCCGAAACACCCTTCGGGGTGCAGCATCAGACTCGGTCTCCCGAGGCCCCGCGGTGTCTGCGGGCCTCCTGCTGCCGCCGGCCGCTGCGTGTCCACCGGTCTTCATGCCTGTGCTGTCACCTTCCCTCTAGGCCTGGCCCGGCCCCTTCTCTACCTATGTTCACGTTTTGAGGAGTTTGGAGGCCTTTTAGGAAAGTGAGCTTTTGCACCAAAACACAGGACCCAGAGGGAAGGGCAGGAGTTCTGAGCCGTGTGAGAACGCACAGCTGGGCCAGCCCACGGGTCGTGTCTGGCCACACTGCCGTCTGTATGTCCTGGGTCGCCACCATCTGTCCATCCCACCGGCCGTGGAATTGGACTCGTCTCCATCTGTGCCTCCGTGGAGCCCTGCAGACTGTGGGCTGCGTTCTGGGACGTGCCCTTGAGCCCTTCTCTAGCCACGCCCCTCCTCCCTGTCGACCAGGGAAGAAGGGATGCGCCGGCCCCTTGCCCACCATCGCTGTGGCCGTGGTGCCAGCCAGGCCGGGCAGCTCCTCCCAGGAAGGGTCCTCGGGAGTGAGGAGCTGTGTTTTCTCCACGTGACGTGAGGTTTCCGGCGAGGGCGGGCAGTCTCCCCAAGCGGAGCAGGCTCCGGCCAGGTCCCGGGGCGCACGCCCCCCAGCCCGAGGGAGACGCCTCTCAGACGTGTCCCGGGCAGGAGGGGGCCGCAGGCCAGGCAGCTGGGGCTGTCGGGTCTGGCCGAAGCCATGAGGGTTCTGCAGATGAGATGGTTCTTGGTGATAGCGCGTCAAGGTCAAACTTCTGTTTTCTTTTGTTTAATCTCTCCCAGACTTCTGGGCGCTTGCCATGGCGAATGTTTCATCCTTCAAGGTTACTTCGCCGTTTTTCTCAGCTGTGTTTTTCCAGCCTAGCTCGACTGCGTTCCTCATTTCTAGCTGTGAGTGTTGGCTCCCTCTCCCCGCCCCACCGCTCCTTTCCCTGCGTCCTGAGGGTGCCCGTCACAGGCGCTGCTTCCTGCCTCTCGCAGGCTGCACCTGTGGCGTCCCCGTGCAAGGGAAGTTTCTTCTCTTTTTAAAGCAGCTTCGTGGAGGGAGACCTCACACGCCATACTCTTCCCTCCAAAGCGCGCAGCTTCGCGGGTCGTGGTGGACCCTCAGGCCCCGCAGCCATCACGCCAAGGCCGTGCGCATCAGCAGTGCCCCCACCCCACCGCGGGCCTGGCGGCCACACCTGCTTCCCCTCTCCGCCTCCGGAGCCTCCTCTGCGGGCTGGGCGGGCCCCCAGAGCCCCCTTCACCGCGGCCCTAGGCATGGTTTCTCTTTTCAACATCCTGGTGAGGTTCTACTTTCTAGCCTGTTCTCAGAGGTTAAGCTTAATCCTCCATTCTCTTTCTAGAATCTATTTTCTGTCATCTGAGTTCTGTGTTTACATCTGCACCTCTTAGAATTCACCGTTAATGTCTAGACAGTGACTTGAACGGTGAAGTGTCGAGACCTGCAGTGCACTGGCCTTTGTCGTCTGGGGGCGTGGGGCCCCGCTCCCTGCGCGGCCCCGGCCCCGGCCCCTGCTGTCACCGGGCGGCAGCTTCTCAGCTGGGCTGTCCTTCCAGCTCTGGCGCACAGCCCCCTGCGGTGCGTCAACTCTCTGTAGGGCATATCCAAGGCGGCGCCTCCTCCGCGCGTCCCGTGTCTGCGGAGCCCACGTGAAGGCGGCTTCTGTCTCTTCTGGACCCCTGTGAGCACGCAGGCGCTGGCCCCCGCACCTCAGTCCTGACGGGACCCCCTCCGGGAGCCCTGGCGTCTGGGGGTCTCCCTCAGGACAGCCCTGTGAGATGGTGGCGTTTCCACTTCATAGGTGGGAACTGCAGTCGGGCTTGTCATCCCAACCGAGGGCCCTTCTCGGCCCTCCCCAGCCCGGCCCTCAGTGGGAACACAGCCCCGGGCTTGCTGGCTGGGAGCATCGGGCGGAGCGGGGACGAGGGCGTCGGGCTGGGGCAGCCGTGGCGGGCAGGTGTCCAGGGACTCTCGGTGGCCCCTGAGCTGCTCAGAGGTGGGAGGGGGGTTCTCTCAGTCCCCACCCAGGCCTCCGGCTCCGCTAATGTCGGCACGCAGGTTCCCAGGTGGCATCGCTCCTGGTGGCTGCCTGGTGGCCACGGCTGGCCCGACAGCAGCTCCTCAGCCCTTTTCTGCAGCGGAGGGAAGCGGGGTGCAGGGGCACTGGGGCCGACCTGGGAGGGGCCGTGTGTGAGGGTGTGTCCCTCCAAGTGTGTTTGTCCGGCCGAGGGCCTGGCGAGATCGCACCCAGGGCCTGGCGCCCCCTCGCTCGTCCAGCTTCTTGGCTGGTCCGTCGCATCGTGGGTCGCGTGGGGCCTCAGGACGGGCCTGGCCACTGTCCGGTGGGGACGAGCAGGGCCTCTAGCCTGCCCAGTGTCCTCATGCCGGGAAGGCGAGAAACCTGTGTTGCTTTGCACCAGACATCTGGTTTCCATACGCAGAAGCGCCGGGTGGGGCAGGATCCGGCCTGTCACTGTGGGCCCGGCTGTTGGCAGGCTGAGCGCCTTCTCAGCCTTGACTGTCCCCTGGACGTGGACGTTAATGACCCGCCTCCCTGCTTGGCCCTGCAGGCCTCAGCACGGACGGAGCGGCCGTTGGAGCCCCAGCGGCCGGAAGCCCGTGCCCACGTCTCAGGGCGTCCGTGCCCGCGTCTCAGGGCGCCCCTGCCTCCCCTCCTGTGAGCTGCCAGGCAGGTCTGATTGGGGGTGACCAAGGACCTCGCCCTCCAAAGCAAGGGCCCCCAGAGCAGGACCCCATCAAGGAGGCCAGAGTGGTCTCTCTTTTCTGAAATGGCCTCTGGCACCCCCTGCCCAGACCACACTCAGTCCACTAGGGCTGAGCCACAGCCTCTGTGCTCAGGGGGGTGACGAGAGACGTTGGAATGGCAACCACGCCAGGCGCCGGCCACGCCAGCTCGAGCCTAACCGGGCTGTGACCACGCCGGGCGCTGGCCATGCAGCCACAGACCGCAGCCCCCAGAGGTGCGGGAGGAAGCGTCTCCAGGCCCAGCCTCAGAAACCGCGCCGGCTAGAGGCGTGGACTGAAAGTCAGTTATGGGGAGAAAGTAAGACATCTCGTTAATTATTCTCCCGCTTGCACGCCACTGATCTAAATAAATCATTTAACTGCCACATTTTGACTTTCTGCTCCCAAAAAGTCTTTCTGATGAACTTAGACCCTGGGGTCCAGCAGTGTGGTTACTCATTAAACCTTATCTCTCCCAAGCCTTGGCTCGGGACTCGGGCGGGGCGGGAGCTTGGCACCTGGTGCTGCGGGGCCGGGATCGGCCGAGTCCCCGGTTCAGGTCGAAGGTCCCGCCTTAAATTTGCCTTTCCAGGCTGGAGCCTGGAGGAAAGAGGCTCGAGCTGTTTCCGGATGGACTCGCTGTGGACACATTTGTGCCTCTGACCTCGGACACCGCAGTGTCCTGTGGCCAGCGAGAGTCACCGCGGGGGCTTCTGGATGAAAGTGTCAAGTGAGAAACAGATTCAGAGCAGTTATTGGGTTAACGGCTCTGCACGTGCTTTTGCACAAAGGAGGGGCATGAAAGACTCCCCGAGATAAGCAGGTCCAACACCCACGCTGATAATCTCATCCTCTGCCAGGCTCTGTGTAGGGCGCCTGTGATCAGCGGTTAACCCTCGCGTCTGCCTTGCGGGAGTCCTGTTCTTGGGGAGCAGGTGCCCCCCTCAGACCCTAAGGTTAGGCAGTGGAGAAGCGGAGGCCACCCCGTCACATTCCCAGTCTGGGGTCGGGGGAACTCTGCACCCCCACTCACTTGGTCCTGCCGCCCAGCCCATCCCTGGCCCTCTCCCAGCCCCCACATTCTCTGTTGCAGCCCCACTAAGCCCACCGCCGCCGCCTTCAGCCGTGCCTGCAGGGAGACTCCCTTCTGGGAGCCCGTGTGTGGGCTGCCCCAGGAACCCCTGCGTTTGCCAGGATGACCTGTCCACCTTTAGGCTCACCTGGGAGGACACTTCCCCCGGAGGCCTTGCCTCCGTCTGTGGAGGTGCTCCTCCTTGTGCCCCACAGCACCCCAACTGCCTCATCCTGGGGCTGGTTCTCTTACCCCGCAGCACCAGCAGAGCGTGGCACACGGACCCCTCAGCAGGCGTCTGACGGGAGCGGGACCCAAAGCCGCGGTTCCAAGTATCAGGGCCTGTGGGCCTCTTCTCGCAGCCACTCCTCCAGGAAGGCATCCTTCACCTGCAGCTGCAGGGGTGGGGGAGCAGTCACCTGACCCGGGGCCAGGCTTGGGGGGCCGGCATGTCCCGGGGAACGGCATCCTGGGCTCCGCTGTAGGGCTCGCGGAGACCCTCTCCCCACAGCTCCTCACCCCTCCGGTCAGAGTTGCCCTTCTTCCTCCTGTGCCCCAAGGCAGCCCTCTGCAGTGGCAGCACTGCCCCCCACGCGCTGACCCCCATGTTTGGGAGTCGGGAGGGTCCGTTAGGGTAGCTCCAGGGCCCAGGTCCTGCCAACGCAGATGCCCGAAGGGCCCTACAGGACTTGGCCCTGGACAGCCCGCGGGGGCTGCGGCGAGAGGACAGACACAGGGGCCTCTGGTCACATCTCCCCAGGGTCACGCGTGGGACTAGCTGAAGTGTGGCTGGTCTGCGTGTTAACCGGGATGCATGCTTTTGTTGGAGGGAAAAAAGAAACACGAACAATAGGCCCAGAAGTTTAGGGCCTGAACTGAGACCGAGCGTTTGGCCACCCCTTTGGGGCTGTTAACAGCTAAGATTCTCTGTCTACTCTCTGATTCCTCCTGGGCCCCTGCTGCCTGTGGGGCGTCTCCAGGACTTGCTCCAAACTCTCAGAGTTGACTTAAAGCATAATCACCCCATAGTGTTTCTGTGAGGAAAGGAGATGAGGAAAGATTAAGTGATGAAATAGTGGTGTAATTAAGGCCTATTGATTAGTCCCTAGGTAATCCGAGGAATTAATTTTAAAGCGCTCATTAGCTCCGTACCTGGTGTAAGGACCCAAGGCCTCGGCGCTCAGCCACTTCTCCTGTCTGCGCCTCCGCTGAGGCTCAGGCCCTGCCCCGGCTTTGTTCTCTGCAGCGCACAGGTCCCACGGGGGTGTTCACTGGATAAATAGCGTCGCGCCCGTCACCGAGTTTGCAGTCGGGCTGAGCCCAGCGCAGGCAGTGGGTTTCCCTGCAGAAGGTTTGCTGCTGCTCCAGAAGTCCCGCGAGTCTGTCGGAGAGGCTGCTCGTGTGCGCTCCCAGGGGCCGGGCGGGGGCCCAGGGCCTCGGGCCAGCAGCGCTAGGGCCGCCTGGACGGGGCAGCGAGGCGCCGCGCCCTGCCAACCTGGCCGGCTTCTGCTTTGTGAGCATTTATGAGCGAGCGAGAGTCCCAGAGATGGCAGGTGGACAGAGTTGGCCCTTCAGAAAACAGACACTTTGAGTCCGAAGGGGGGAGGCTCCAAGTCCCCGGGGGGCTCAGGGCCAGCTTTCCCTGGGCGCTCCACAGCCCCCGATTTGGGGAGTGGCCGTACTCCCCAGCACCCTGCCATCCAGGCCGACCGCTGTAAGTGTCAGTGGCTGGAGGTAAAGGGGGGAGGTGAACCCACAGAGTGGAGCCACCCCACCCTGCTGGGCCCTCCCCGAGGCTCCTCGGCCCGCTCCCCGCAGCCCTCCACGGTGAAGCCGCCCCAGGGAGCCGGAATGTGAGTAAGAGCAGCGGCGGGCCTGTGGGCCCCAGGGGCGGGCTCCCGGAGAGGTGGCGGAAGCAGCAGGAAGCCGTGACACTCACGTTCTCACTTTACTCTCGACTTTCCAGGAGCGGGGCTGCCCAGGGAGCAAGATCGAGCCGCATCTCGACACTCGGTGGCTGCAGCTGTGCTGACTGTAATTTTCGTCCGTAGGTTTGAAGACATACCTGATAGCGGGTCAGAGAGCGAAGGAGCCGCGTTGCAGCTGCTCAGAGGCCTTGCTCTCTGGCCTCGAGGCCATTGACGGCTCGCGGGCACCCTCAGGCCCTAGGGGACAGGGGACTGCGTCGCCAGGGAGTGTCAGTGACTTGGCGCAGACTGTCAAAACCTTTGGTAACCTTAAGGTCAGTTTTTTTTTTTTCCTACTTCTAAAGCTTTGTGTTAATTCCGCAGTAGAACGTGTGACTGACAAACAGCCTTCCGGCCCGCGGCAGGCGCTGGGATGCCCTGCGGTTTGGCTTTTATGGCTTTTAAAATCCACGATAAAGGCGGCAGCATTTGGCGACTTTAGCGTCTTTGCTTTTTTGCCACAGGTGCTCCCCCATCTCCTTTCTGCACATCCCCACGCTTCTCACCCGGCCGCTCCTCTCTTTGTCGTGCCCGGGACTTCTTGGGGGTTTCTGTGAGCCAGTGAGCCGCTGGAGAAGGGTTTCTCCCCCGTCTGGGCGGGAGAGCCCCTGGCACCTGAGGTCCGCGTCTCTCCAAGTCCAGGGTTCCGTGGTCATTCTGAACGCCACGGCGTGGGCACTCACGGGGGCCAGCCTTGCATGGACACGTGGACGCGTGGACACGTTCCCTGAGGCGGCACCCTGTGGCAAGGCCGCGCGCCCCTGGGAACAAGCCACCAGAGTGGACCCCCGTGGCCTGGCCCGCGCCCCTCGGCTCCACATTTGATCTCGTCCCTGCCGGCATCGCTTGTTTGCTTCTGTGTGGCTCACAGCTCTGTGTCTACGCTGTAAAAGAGAGGACAAGGGCCTCCCTGGTGGCGCAGCGGGTTAAGCGCAGTGCTGTGGGGCTGTGGCAGCGAGAGTTCGATCCCCAGCCGGGGAGATTCCCACATGGCGCAGCAGACCTCTCCTGTCTGCCTGCTGCTCCCCTCAGCAGTGTGTTTCTGATCTGCCTGTTCTGCTCCCCGCTCTGTCTCTGGTGAACTCTCTCACCGCCCCACACCTCTGGCCTGCACCCAGCTTGTATGCAAAAATAAAAATAAATCTTAAAAAAAAAAATTTTAAAAAATGAAAGAGAGGACGCTGCTCCTGGCTGCTTGGAGTCCTCAGCAGCAGGTCCCCAGGGCCAGCGGGCGCCTCTTGCCACGGCCTTCACGGGCCTGTCCCGGCCTTTCCCCGCTTGTCCTGCCGACGGCCAGCGAGCTGGTGCTGTCCAGAAGGGCCACTGTGGGTGTCGCTCTTTCGGCTCGGCGCCGGTCGCTTTCATGTGCTTTGTGCGGTCACTGTGGGGCAACGCCTCGGCCTTGGCACGCCCGACGGCCCGGGCAGATGAGTCTCTGTGGTGGGGGCTGCCAGCAGCACCCCATGCTCCCACGGTGGCGACCTGGAGTGTCTCAGACATTGCGGGGGGCGGGGGGCAAGGCTGGGGGGACTAGGGGGACAAGGTGTGAGGCTGCCCTCCTGTCCGGCTCCAGACTCCCCGGGGACAGCCAGGGAGGACGGGTGGGGCCCATGGAGGCATGGGCTCCACACGTGACTTACCTGGGGAGACACAGCTTCCTCAGCCTGCGGACAGAGCTGTCTGGGCAGAGCAGCAGTGCTGAGCCCCGGATGAGACTCCTGGGTCTGTCGCCGCGTGGCCGGGCGTGCCCAGGCCGCTGCTCTGCACGGACCTCCGGGCGCTCGCCCGGGAAGAGTGTCTCTTGCTCTGTTCACACGTGGGCTTTTAACTTTGCATTTGTTCTTACGTGTCCCTCTGATGGGCACAGACTGGGGACGCGTCCTGTTGCCGCGGTGCGTCTCCGTCATCACTGAGCGTCTTCTGGAGCGCCTGTGACTGTTGAGCCCACCGTGAGCCCCAGCAGGAGCCCGAGCGCCTCCAGGAGAGGAGCTGGGTCTCCAGGTGCTGGAGGTCATGCCGTGAGCGCCGATCCCGTGGCCACTGTCCCTTCGCGCGGGCGTGGCCAGTGGCCACAGAGCCGCTGTTCTCTGCGCCTGCCACGGAGCCCGGCGGGGGCCGCCGCCTGCGCTCTGGCGCGAGGGTCTGTGGTCCCCGCAGGGCTTCCTTGCAGCTGGCGTGGGCACGGTCTGGCATCTGCGGCCCCCGCCTGTCTGCCCGGACGCGGCGCAGGGCAGCTGGGACCCCCCGGGCAGAAGCAGCCACTGCCGTCTCCGTGGAGGGCAGAGAAAGGGGAAGCCGGGACACGGGGCCCTGAGCCCTCGCTGGGTCCCGCCCGGAGCGCCCCCAGCCGGGCTCCTCCGCCGCAGGCCACGGCATGGGTGCCGCCGGGCGGCGAGGGGGTGGCCCACGGGCTGTTCTCCCAGGGTCCTGCTGGCCCTCGGTGGCCCTCGGGCCTGCCAGCAGTCTAAGTGAGCGATCCGCCTTGTGTCGCCTGGTGCTTGCTTGTGCTGTGGACGGCTCGGCGCGGGCAGAAGAGGAAATGGCGGCGGGTCTCTGGCTTCGACGCTGAGCTGGTGTCCTAAGCGCGGTCGGGCTGGCGGTCGTGAATGTGTGCATGGCCCCGCGGATTTGCTGAAAGCCACACGTGACGTGTGTGCAGGTGAGCTATGTCCCCACAGAACCGTTAGAACAGTCTGGCTGCCGACTCTGAGAGTGGACGTGACGTTCGCTTTTTCAAAAGTGTCTTCAGGCTCCCTCTGTGTCTCCCCGGTGGGAGAGCACGGGCGCCTGGCGGGCGGGTCAGCCCACCCGGAATCCTGAGATCAGTGGGTCCCGGAATCGGGAGGAGGCTGTTTGCGCCACGTCATCTTGCAGAGGGAGGAAGAGTGACTGGCAGTGGGTGGCCTGGCTGGCCCCCCGTTATCAGATGATGGGGAGACTCATCCCCCACATAAATGCTGAGGACCAACAGACTCTGAAGTCCCCGTGGGGCCGTGAACCCGGGGTGACCTGCTGAGACGCACCATCCCCTCTTGGGGCGCTGCCCAAACCCTAAGCCTCAGTTGACTCATGCAAAGTCTCAAACAAGTCCAAATTCAGTGATGTTCTGAAAAGGGCCGCAGCAGCGGCAAGGCCGTGGAAGACGGGAGAGACCAGGCGGGGCCAGGCTGGAGGGCCGGGTCGGGGGCGGTGGACGGCACGGTGTGGGTACCGGGGAGCCTGCTGGGTGCCCCCCAGGCCGCACTGCCTCCCCACTGTCAGGCCGACAGGCTCAGAAAGGTGAGATAATGTGGTGTGAGCAGTCTGTCGCCTTTTTATTCACCGTGCTGTGTCGCGTAAACGCGGAGGCGTGCGTTGTGTGTCGCCCGTGGAGTGCAGTGGAAGGTGGGTTTGGGGTCGTGTGACTGGCCTCACCCGGGGTTGAGGGCGCACAGATGTGAAGTCGCCCCAAACCCCAGCCCTCTCCATGCGGTGGCTTTCGCCGGAGTCGGCACAGCCCCGGGCCCGGCCTCCTCGGCCTCTCTGGGGTGCCCCTCGGCCTGGCGGGCGGGACCCCGAGTCCAGGCTGCCGGACCCGCTTGTCCCGGGCTGTGGCCTTGAGCTCTGCGCCCGCCGTCCACTCACTGCCTCACCACCCCCGGGCTGCCTTTCTCGCTGCTGCTCTCCCCGAGTGTTAGGCTTCCATTTTGTCAGTGTTCGGTCAGCAGAATTCACCTGTTTGACGTACGGATGCCGGTGCCTCGCCGTTGGCTGCAGCCGCGATGGGGGCGGGCAGCCTGCTGGGCGCCCGTGCTGGGGACCCGGGCTGGGGTCACGCAGAGCTGCCCCCCGGGCCGGGTCAGCGGCCGGCACGCCTGGCCTCCTGATGGCGCGTCTGGGCCGCCCCACACTGCCCCAGGCTGCTCACCTGTGGGAGGGCTCGCGGCCTGCCTGCTTCACGGTCGCCTGGGGCGCGGGGCGGCGGCTGTGGCCTGCCCTGCGTCCGCCCTGAGCCAAGAGCGGCCAGCCCGGGCTCTGCTGGTGCTTCCTGCTCAGTTCTCGGGAGAGAGGTCTCCCCGCTCGCTCCCCTCACCGCTGTGAAGGGACAGCTGCCGGCTTAGCGTCAGTCGTCTTGCAGGTACAGCTATTCCGCAGCTCTGCGCCGCAGCCCCCCACAGGACGCCGGTGTGAGCTGTGCCCACAACAAGCCAGCCGCCGGCGCCAGAGAAGGGGTGACCGCCGCCTCCCTGGGGGCTCGGGGCGCGCGGGGGCCGCGGGGGCAGGTGGTGTGTGCCCCGGCTTGTGCCGAGACCCTCGGTTTCCGGGCGACAGCCAGCTCGCCCCGTGACCGGGAGCCTCCGTTCTGGGGGCATGAAGCTCCCCGTGGGGCCAGGGTGCCCACAGCCGGGTCCCTCTGGGGTGGGGTGCCGCAGGGCCTGGGGGTCCGTCTGGGCCCGTCAGGAGAGGAGGACAGAGAGAGGCCGCTCGGTGTCGGGAGCCAGGCTTCGTGGCCGACCCCACTGCGGACGGGCCTCTGTGCCCGGGGTTGCTTGTGCCTTGGGATTTTGTGTGGGTCCAATGAGATCAGCGACACGAAGCTGCCGTGTGGCCTGGACCGGCTCGCGGGGCGCCCGGTGAGTCCCGACACCAGCGTCTTGCCGTGGGGGGCCGGCCAGCGGGGCTTCCTGTGAGCCAGGTCGGTGGGGTTCCAGATGGTCTCCTCGTGCCTGGACACTTCTCGGCAGGGCCAGGGCCCCTGCTTCTTAGGCCGGCTCTCCCTTCCCTGAGGGGCCTTCCTCCATGGCGAGATCCAGCTGCAACCCCATTACAGTGAAGCTGGAGGGTAAAGGGCGGTGCTGGGGGCGTGGCGAGGGAGGCGAGCCCCAGTGTGCTGGTTTTTGTTTCATTTGTTTCAGTGCCCTAGTTGACCAAATTCCGCCCCCCCCCAAAGCAAAGTAGCAGAGTGAGCCGTGAACACTGTTCAGGTGTCGGGGGTCCCGATCAGGGGTCCCCATGTCAGACACGTGTCCACGTGTCGGGCCTGGCTGCGGCTGCTCGGCCTCTGTTGTCAAAGGCCTTGTGTTGTCTGGCCTCAGCCCCTCAGGCCTTCCTGCCGGCCCTCGGCAGCCGGGACCTTTGCGGAGGGCGTGTGCCCTCTGCTGTCTGCTAGGTGTGATGTCGCCTTTCACGTTCTTTGTCTGTGATGCATGAAGCGTCTCGTGTGTGAACAGTCCCTGTGCCAAGGGGCATTCAGGTGAGACGCCTGTTTGTGAAGCGCCTCGGGAGTGCGGGAGAAAGCCATACTTCAAAACGCTGATGGCAGGAGACCCCCAGATAGCAGGGACCCCCAGACAGAGGCAGAGGTGGCTGTCCTGTCTGGTTGAGGACCTTCTGTCAGATGCTGTCTCTCATAACCAGAAAACACTCCCCAGAGGCTGGACTAAGTTCCAACATGTGTGGAGCACCCACTAGCTCTTCAGGCATCGTGCCAGCCAGGTATGGAAAAGGCACGTGCTTCCTCTGCTGCACCCTCCACCTGAGCAGACCTCACCGGCCGATCAAGAGGGCTTCTCTCCAGCCCTTGGTGTGTGGCAGACATCACCAATCAATACAGTTCTCAGGCTGTGGCCTTGTCGTCCTCTGATTCAGGGTCCAGGGGTCCGAGTTAGTGCGCCTCATGAAGCTGATGTGAAGGGCCTTTGACGGACTTCACATGCATGGCCTCTTTTTGCCCTCAGGACAATTCTTTGACGGAGGTTAAATGCCATTTTGCAGGGGAGATTCCCAGCCCCGTGGGGCAGAACCGGATTCGCAGGGGCAGCTGGTCCGGGCCAGAGCCTCCGCATGGCCTACCGCTTCTCCAGGCTCGCGGGGTACAGGCGCAGGGAAGCGGCTGCTCACCCTTGGCTGTGTCCGCGAGGCCAGGGTGGCACTCAGAGGCTCTTGGAGTGCCACTGCGCCCCCAAAGCCAGTCGGGCCCCGAGAAGTCGGGGTCACCGGGCACCTGGGCGGTCTTCCCGCGAGAAGCGCGAGGGCCCGTCGGCAGCACGTGCTGAAGTTCCGCTCGGTGCTGAGGGGCGCCTGGAAGCGACTTTGTGGTGTTTGGCAGGAAACGGTGGGGCGCTGACTGTGCGGAGCTGCGGCTGCGGGCTCCCCGGGAGGTCTTCGTCAGAGGCGCGGAAGCTGTTGGGGCGCAGGCGTCGCTTCCTGGCAGCTACGAACGTCCGGTGCAGCTCGCGCCCGGCCGCGGGTTCCCGGGTTGCTCAGTTCCCCGGACCTCGGACTCTCGGTCGCCGTCGTGTCGGCCAGAACTGAGCAGGGCTGGCTCCGGGCGCTGGCCTGGCCCGGGTGACGTGTGTTTTAAATATCTGAAACTACAGCCTCCTCGGTCGCCCACGGCGCACGACTTGCCCGCGAGGCCGGTGCCTCGGGCCCTGCTGAGTCCCCTGCCGTGGGGTGTCTTCTCCCGGGGACACACCTCAGCAGCGGGTCCTGGGCCAGGGGGCCACACCGAGATCCCCGGAGGCTCACCCCGAAGCCCTGTGTGCCCAGGCCCCGCACGTGTCTGCGTGGAGGCCCCTCCCTCGCCTGGCAGACGTGACAGTGGAGGGGAGGGTCTCCACGGCTTCCGGGGGCCCGAGCCCTGGTCTGTGGGAAGTCCAGGCCTTGCCCCTGCCTGTCCCTGCCCAGCCACGCTTCTCTCCTCTCGGTCAGCAACTTTCCACAGGCGTTTAAGAAGCCCCGAGCGGTAAGCAGCCCCCCGCGTCCGGGGAACGGCCTGGGCAGAGCTGAGTGCCCGGCTGGTGCTCAGGCAGGGCGGGGGGCCAGTCCGTCTAATGGCAGACTCCAGACAGCGCCTCCTTGTGGGGCACAGCCCAGTCTTCTACCCGCAAGGCTGCATAGCCGTTACCAGACGGTACACCCCAAGAGAATCCCGCCACCCCGTCGGGTCTCGCCCCTTAGCCTGTCACCCCTGGCGACCATGTAGCTCCTCTCCGTCTCTGTGGATTAGCCTTTGCTGGACACGCTGCAGACGGTCTGACCTGGGGCCTGACGTCTCCCTCAGCGTCCCATTGTCACACCTCTCCCGGGTGTGTCACAGGTGTGAGCGTGTCTGCTCTCATGGCTGGATGATGCTCCGTCTCTGGCTTGGCCTCGGTTTGTTGACCGTGGCCTGCAGCTGGGCACGGGGCCTTCTTCTCTGTCGGTGCCGCCACGTGTGTCTGTGGCAGGTCCTGGTGCGGGCCGGCTGTGGGCCAGCTTCCGCTCACCTCTGTCCCCTCCTTTTCCACGCGTGCTTGAGCGGTCCCAGCCTCCTGCCTGGGGACAGCTGTTCTCTGGGACAGTGTGCGCAGCAGCGGCAGCCGTGTCTGAGTGTCCCGGTCCCGCTGGCTGGGTGTGTCCTATGCTCCGTGTTTCTCTCCTAGACCTGCCCTTCGTGCCGAATCACGTTTGCGCCCAAGTCAGAAGCAGCTGCGGAAGGAGGGGCGGTCCAGAATGGCTGTCAAGAGGAGCCGAAAAACAGCACCAAGGTAACGGGCTCTTGGCCGCTGTTCCTGTCAGTTCCTGTCCTGGCGCACCCACCGAAGGTGACTCTCGCTCCTGAGCTCCTCCTAGCTGGTCCCACCCTCCCTTGGGCTTTGCGTAGACAGTGAAGAGCAGGGCGGGGTGGGGGCAGCACTTGCTGAGCTGGACAGGGGTCCCTCCTGAGCAGGAGCTGGGAGTGCGGATGAGCACCTGGGGGCCAGAGGCGGCCTCGACACGGTCGATGTGGTGCACATGCGCAGGGGCTTCCTCGGGCTGAGCCGCACAGCTCGCGGTCGGGCCTGGCGGGGGCAGCAGGGGCAGTGTGGAGAGGCCCCATGACGCCAGGGCGGCGGCTGCGGAGACGCAGCACGAGGGCCCAACGAGAGCCCTGTCGAGGAAGCTTCGATGGCTGACTCCAGGAGCGCCCAGCGAGCTTCCCTCTGCCACCTGCCGGGGGCTGGTGGGTGCGGCCAGTCTGGGCGCTCAGTCAGTCACCCCTCTCTTAAGCCCAGCACTGGGTTTCCTTTGCCTGGGTCCATCCTCGTTCCTCCCCCAAGTCCCCGGACCATCCCCACAGCCCTGAATACTGGGTCAGTGGTTAGCAAATCCAGGACCCTCAGATCCTCCGAGCCGTCTTCTCTCCACCCCTCCCAGCTCTTGCCCTGCACCCGCTCCCAGCGGCTCGCACCCTGAGGCCCACCTGCCCGCTAGGGGAGAGGCAGCTGCGTCAGGGATTCGAAGCTGCAGATCACAGTGGGCAGCACAGTCAGTGGGACTCCAGGTGGTGGGGAGGGGTGCGAGTAGGGGGACGGCTCGGTGCACCCCCTCTTTGAGAGCAATCTTCGTTTGCTCTCCCTTGCCTTGAGGCAGGCTTCCGGAGGACCCAATTCCAAAACGCAGAACGGCCTGCTGAGCCCGCCCCAGGAGGAGAAGCTCACCAGCAGTCAGACCTCACTGTGTGAGATCTTGCAGGAAAAGGGGAAGTGGGCTGGCGTGAGCCTGGACCAGTCCGCTCTCCTGCCCCTGAGATTCAAGAACATCCGGGAGAAGACGGACGCCCATTTCGTGGATGTCATCAAGGAAGACAGGTGAGGGCAGAGCAGGGCTGAGCGCCCCCTTCTCACTGACCCTCTCCCTGAGCTCGGCCTCCGTTGCCAGAATATGGGTTTACTTGAAGTAACTTGAAACTTGCAGAAAGCTTGCGTGAGCACTGCAAAGAATTCTCTTCATAGCCTTTGCCTAATTCACGGACTGTGAACATTTTATTTATCTGTCATTCTCCGTCTGTCTCTTTTGCTTTCTCCCCTTCTCTCATTTTCTCTCTTTCTATGAAATTTACTTTTTCTGAACCATTTGACAATAAGTCGTACACACCACACCCTTTACCCTTTGACAGTATTCCCAAGCAGGCCTGTTTAGCCACACGTGTAGTTACCAAGTTCAGGCAGGTGACGTTGGCGCCATATTGAGCCTGACCTGCAGTCCAGAGTCCACTTTAGTCCACTGTGTCTCTGTGGCGTAGCCCATCCTTCTAGCCTGGGGCCACACTCTGGGTTCTATGTAGTTGTCACGTATCTTTATCTCTGTTCTGTCTTTCATAATGTTGACATTTTTTAAAGATGAGGCCCAGGGTTTTTTTTATAAAATACTCCTGATGTTGGATTTGTGTGATGTTCCCTCATAATTTATGCTCAGGCTGCCCCTCTGGGCAGACATGACAGGAGTGACTGGTAGGGTGTTCGTTTGGCTTTTGTCAGCGCTGGTCACTTGGATCAGCCGGCAAGGTGTCGTGGCCTCTTCAGCCGATACTGATTATTTCATTTTGTAGCCCCAAGGGCGGCCTGTTTTGGTGGTCCTGCCACGTGCGCTTGAAAAGCATGGGCGTTCTGCATTTACAGGTTGCTGTGACCCAGAAGCGTTGACTGGGTCCGGGTGGTTTGTCCTATTCTTCAGATCATCCATCTTCACTTTCTTGTCTGTTGTTCTACCAGTTGTTCAGAGAAGGACTCCAGCAATGATTGTGGAATCATCCTCTTTAGTGCTGACTTCTTTAGTTGCAAATATTTTGAATTTCTTTTTTAGGTACATACACATTTATGAGTCTTAATTGTTTCTGGTGAATTGATCCTTTTAACCTTTTGAAGTATTTATCCCTGTAGCTTTCTCTCCTGAAGCCTGCTTTATCTGATACCAATCTCATAGTCACTCTAACCTTCTGATTCTTACTGTTTGCCTGGTATTTCATTTTCTGATTTTTACATCAACCTATCTGTGTCTTTATATTTGAAGTGTGTCTCTTGTGGGTCTAATGTTTTTAACCACTGTAACAATCTCTTTCTTCGAATCCCATGCTAATATATTGATTGGTTTTTCAGCCATATCTCTTATTTTACTTTTAGTGGCTCTCCAGGAGATACAGATAGGCATTCTTCAAGTTTTACAGTCTTTTTACAGCTAATATTACATCACTAAGTGGAGAATCCATCAATGTCTTTTCGTTGCTTGTGCTGTAGTTACACTTGTGTAACATCTCTACACATTATAAACCCCAAGCTCTGTCTCCAACCTCTCTAGCTGGTCTCCCTGGGTGGTTTTTCTGTTAGTATGGATCATGTTTTCCTGTATCTTTGTCCAGTAATTTGGATTGTGTTATGCACCTTGTATATGGTGCACAAAAACTCCGGGTTCTGTTATATTCCTCTGAAGCTTATCAATTTCTGTTTGTTTTGTCAGGCAGTTAACATCTCTGAACTCAAACCACAAACTGTCTCCCTAAGCCAGGCAGCAGCTGCCCTTTTAGCCTTAATCTGGCTGCCTAGAGTCTGCTGTGCACACACACATTTCAGGGGCCACTGAGACTTACAAAGACTGAGGGGAGCTTATATGCAGAATTGGGGACTCCCACTCCCTGGTGCTCTCCTTTTGGGATTTCCGACCTCATTTCCTATATGTGGCTGCCCCAGACTCTCTTTCTGGTTTTCCAGACTTTCTGAGTTTAGCTATCCTGAACATCGTACTGACCAATAGCTGTCTTTAAAAAAAAAAAAAAAGAGTTGAAACATAGAGAACTCAACTGGTGCTCTTCCCTTGTCCTAAGTGTGCCTCTCCCCCATTTCTTTCCTGCTTTAGTCAATCTCCAGTGCCTTCTGGGAGTCGTTTTTATATCCTTCCAGGGTTTAGTGTTACCTGAGTGAGGATTAGTCCAAAGGACCTGCCACCCATCCCTGGAGGCAGAACTTCCCAGTATTAATCACAGAGGGGAGCACAGCTTCTAGACCGTGGGCCTGCCACTTGCTGCCGAATGTGGCTGCACACCTCCTCGCGGCTGCTTTGGTGTTTTCCTCTGTCCATTCTTCCACTGTGGGGGGGGGATCGGGTGTGGGGACTAACATGCAGATCGAACAGCACCCTCTCTTCTGAGCCTGAGCATGCAGGAAGGCATTACTCACCACGCAAGAGTGCCTCCACAATGCTGCAGGGAAGGGAGGGGTGCATGCCCAGTGAACCTGCTGCGTGTCAGGCTCACACAAGGCACCTTACCCCTTCGGCTTCATTCTAGCAGTTACCGTTCGATGGGGAGAGGTTATTCCCCATGGCTGTATTTGCCTTCTGAAATCACGTTCACATTCCCTTGCGTTCCTCGTAACTTCCTGCAGTATCAAAAGGATGTTACTGTTTGCTGGCTGTCCAGACAAGAAGAAAAGAGGCATGGAAAGCAGGTTTGATCTCTCTGCTATTAAAGTCATTGAGCTTTATCGTTTTTCAGGTTTCACATGCGATCTGCGTAGGTGGTGCCAGCCCCAGCTGACACCAAGTGTACACAGTGTTGTGGTAACTTTTGACGGCAGCAGTACTATCAGTTCTCTGAGTGACAGGACGGCCAGTGCCGAATATATTTTCACTCGAAGCTTCCAGATCAACATGCTCTCTCGCAGGGGCCCTGCTGTCCTGCAGAGTGTTGTTTCACGGAAGACAGGCTGCCCCCCACTCTGCTTGGCAGGCGGGTGCCCGGGCCCTAAGGGGGCGCTGCCGCCAGGAGAGGAGCCATTCTTCCGTGAGGCGTGAACTGTGGTCACGTGTAGACTCGTGGAGGACCCCCACGGGCCGCAGACACAGCTTCTGGGACACCCGCCGCAGGTGGCGGTCTGGGTGCTGATCGCGATCTTCTGATGAAACACGGAATGTCCGAGCTGAACGTTGATCGATTGCATTTATCGTCTCTTCTAGCCTGATGAAAGATTATTTTTTTAAGCCACCCATTAACCAGTTCAGCTTGAACTTCCTGGACCGGGAGCTGGAGCGCGCCTACAGGAGCAGCTATCAGCAAGAGGTGCGTGCCCAGGCCGCCACGGCCCGCGCTGGCAGGTCCCCGCGTTTTGCGGGGTAGCAGGTACTTTCCTGGGATGTTGGCTTCCCACCAGCCGTAAGCCCTCAGCTGCAACCGTTTGTGACCGTGTCTTCGCTGTGGCAGCACCTCAGGCCCCCCACCTGCTAGAGGCCTTCGTGCAGGGGCCTTTGTGCCCCTCCTGGCCTCTGCTCCCGAAGCCTTCCCAGCGTGGGGCACCTGGCCCGCCTGGCCACCCAGGGCTGCTGCCGCCCGGCGGGTGCCCATCTCCCGGGCTGCGTGAGGGCTCACGAGGCCACTGTGGCGGCGTCTCTCCCACCTCCGGCCCGGGCACCCCGACTCCGGGGCACCTCTGCTGTGGCCGCCACGCCCCCGCGCTCAAGTCTGCCCGCCCGCCCTTGGGCTGGAGCACCCCGGGGCACCGGCCCCTCTCAGCGGGGCACCGGCGCTTCCTTCAGCTGCTGCTGCTGAATCTGGGGCCCAGCCGTTGAGCGGAAGCTTCCGGCATGTGGTTTCCGCGGGTCTGCCTGGCTGGACGCAGAGCGCCAGTCGCAGCCGCTGAGTCGGCCTTCAGGCCGGTGCGCGACGCTGGGGGACGTGCGGCTTGCGGGCGCCGCTGTGTGGCTTGGGCGGGTGTCTCGACTTCCCTGTGCCCGTTTCCTCTGTGATGGGCGCTGTAGAGAGGCCCGCCTGAGGCAGCGCTGCCTGCGCTGGGCGGGTGCTCGTGCCATCCCGCACCAGCAGCGTCTGTTCACCCGCCTCCCCCCACAGGTGGCGAAGAACTCTCCCGCCAAGACGTTTGCTAGCGCCACCTTCAGCTCCCTCCTGGAGGTGTTTCTGTCAACCACTGTGTTTCTGATTCTGTCCACCACCTGCTTCCTGAAATACGGGGCCGCCAGCACGCCGCCCCCGCCGGCCGCCCTTGGGGTCTTCGGGGCAGCCCTGTTGCTGGAGGTGCTGTCCCTCGTGGTCTCCTTCAGGTAAGACACCCCCCAGGTGCGCCAGCTCTTGGCCTGTGGCGCCCTCTGCTGGCTGGTCCTGGTGACTGCTGTGCTTTCCTCCCTCCCCCCACCACAGCTCCCCGCAGAGCCTGCGCTGGGCAGTGGCACCCGCTTTGCCAGAGGCCGCAGCCCAGGGTCGCCAGCTGGTCCCTGGGTCCCCCACGTCAGCATAAAAGGGGAAAGAAGGAAGCTAGGGAATAAGACAGTGAAGAGAAAAGGTCCGGCAGTGGGGGAAGGAAGGGCGCCCTTGGGGCCTCCTGGCTGTCAGGGCAGAGCTGCCAGCCTACTGGCACGGGCGTCTTCCCGAGCTGGGACCGGGCAGTGGTCTCTGAGCCACTGCACAAAAGCACAAGCCAGTGATAAGTGGGGGGCTGGGCTTCACGGAAAGCGCAGGACGAAGGGTGCCCTGACCCCACCCCAAGACCCCCAGCGGTGGCTGGGCCGTGTCTGCCGCCAGGCCGTGACCGCTCGGCACGGGGACACGAGGGGCCGGAGAGACAGCGGGGTCCTCAGGCCCTGCCCAGCCTGATGTTGGGGCTCAGCCCGGCACCTTGCAGAGGCGCACGCAGCACCCCAGTTTCAGCAAGATGTGAAGGTGCAGACCACCCCATGCCGTCCCCGCTGCCCACCGCCCGGCTCCACCAGCCCCCCAACAGCAGCCCGTCCGCTGCGGTGCCTGCCCGCCCCGCGCCCCCTGGCTCCCACCTGGGGCCTGGCCTCCTCGGGCTGCAGGGCTGGAGCCCCGATGCCTCGTGCACGGCTCACGCGTCTCAGCGAGATCGCGGCGTGGTGCACAGAGCGCCCGGTCACACGCAGGCCCACAGGTCTGCGGCCCTCGCCCCGCCCACCTGGCTGGCTCCCGCACGGCCCTCGGCCTCTCCGCCCCCTCGCCGCCCACCACCGCTCCTGCTCTCGGGACCCTCGCCCCCTCCCGCGTGTTCGGGTGGCCCAGGCCTCGAGCAGCAGAGGGCCCCCGCTCCCCGGCTCCGCGTCCTGGGGCTCCGGCGCCTTGGCCAGCGTCTGCCTGCAGCCTGTTTGCGGCTGTCCTTGGAAGTGCTCCAAGGACGCATCGCTGGGGAGGCGTCAGGAGGCCAGGCCCCTCCAGGGTCCTAGAGGGATCGGCCCGGCCTGGGGGCTTGCGGGCAGTGCCTGAGGGGCGAGCTCAGCCAGAGTGGCCGCTGCCCTGCAGGTGCCAGCCCCGAGTACAGCGCCTCCTGGGCTCGGTGCAGCCAGGCCCTGCCCCTCCCCGAGTTGGCGGCAGAGGGCCTGTGTCCCCCACTGGGCAGCGTGGTCTCCCTGGGCAGGCCCTGGGGCCCTGTCCCTCTCCCACCAGGCCAGGCGCTGCGACCGGGGCCCCGGTCTCCTGAGGCCGCCCCTCCTCGGGTCAGCCCCACGCTCCGCTGCCCTTCACGAAGGCACGTCATGGCGTACTTGGCCCTGCTCCGGGCCACAGCCCCTCCGCGCCGTTTCCAACAGCCTCGAGCAGGAAGCTGCGCCCGGCCGTCCCCGGCTGCCCCCGGAACCACCTCAGTGCCTCGACGGGCGCCTGTGCAGAGGCCGCGCCCTCAGCCAGGGCTGCTGCTGTCAAAGGCGGAATTGGGGACCAAATGAGGCGCCTGTTGCGAATGAAACGCAGCTGGCTCCCGGCCAAGCCCTCGGCCGCCGGGCTCTCCCGGCTGACAGGGCAGGCGGCAGCTGTGGGGCGTCTCCCGTCCTGGCTCCTGCCCCCCAGACGCCAGTGACACTCCACGATCATGGGGTGACTAGAATGGCCCCAGAGTTCCCAAACACCTCCTGAATCCCCAGTCCAGGCTTCTGCCCCAGAGCATGTGGGGGGCCCAGCAGGTGGGAGCCCGCGGGCTGGTGACGCGTGCGCCTGCTCAGGCCAAGGCCCCCCCCCAGCCGCCCCAGCGCGGCGCCGATGCGACCAGAGCCCCCAAGACCGAGCTGTCCGCGGCCTGGCCGTGGGGCCCGCCTTGGCCGGCAGGCTGACCGCAGCGCCTCCCCACAGGATGGTGTTCTTCCCCGAGGCCGTCATGGCCTGCACCAAGCGCCTGCTGGAGTGGGTCTCTGGCTGGCTCCCGCGCCACCTCCTCGGGGCCGTCCTGGTCTCGCTCCCCGCTCTGGCCGTCTACGCACACGTCACCGCCGAGTTTGAGACCAACACACACGTGAGTGGCCTGGCGGCGTCCTCCGGCACCCCCGGTGGGCTGGTGACGGGGCAGAACCTCAGGGTGGTCCTGGGCGGCCCCCGCCAGGGTCGCAGAGCCCGGACTATGCAGAGGCGAGCCTGGGGCCGGTCGTGCCCACGCGCCTGCAGGCTGGGCGGGCCAGCGGCCCACGCCCCACGGTGCACGCCGCCCCCTCAGCCCCTCTCGGCCTCGCCAGGTCTCCAGCCGCTCCCTGCCCTGTTCCTGGTCTCAGAACCAGCCGCGACCAGCCCACCCGTGTCAGCCGCCGCTGGGGCAGGGCCCACCTGGAACCCCAGTGAGGTCGCTGTGGGGCCGTGTGCTTGGAGCAGGCACCGTGAGGCGAGGCAGCGGCCGGCCGGCCGGCACTCTGAAGCCTGGTCCCGCTTCTGCCGCCCCGGGTCAGCAGTGGGGGCTCTGGGAAGTGTGGCCTGAAGGCAGCACGCCGCCCTGGACACGGCCGCTCGGCCAGAGGGAAGGGCGATGACGGGCGGACCCCCGGTGTGTTAACGGGGTGCGGGGGGCCGGGCCGGGGCCCTGACCGCGCCCCTCCGCAGTTCACAGTCTTCGCGGGCTCGGCCGTCCTGGTCGCCGTGGTGCACTACTGCAACTTCTGCCAGCTCAGCTCCTGGATGCGCTCCTCCCTGGCCACCATAGTGGGCGCCGGGCCCCTGCTCCTGCTCTACGTCTCCCTGTGCCCGGACAGGTACGCGCCGCGCGGGCGAGGGGCCGGGAGTGCAGGTGCTGGCACCAGCAGACGCACCCTCGGGTGGCCGGGCCCGGAAGCCAGCACGCAGCAGCGCCCACTCCCGCTGCCTGGCGGTGAGGAGAGCGGCGTAAGGGCGGCCGGCGGCGGGACCGCGGGAGAGGGAGCTGGGCCCACTGAAGGGCTTTGCCCCGAGCGCTCGGGGCCGTGGGTCCAGAGCAGGGGCGGCGTGGGGGGCCCACGAGGCCCGGCCCTGCTGTAAATCTCACGCCCCGTTGCCCGCAATGACCGGACACCGGAGAAACACGAGTCCCCGGAAGTAAACCCTCTGTCCCCGGAGCCCACGCACGCGGGGCCGCCAGGGCCTGTGGCGCGAGCAGGGCTGTGCGCAGAGCAGGGCCGGCGCGGGCGGCTGGGCAGGCTCTGTCGGCCCCTCCCGGCGCTCGGCCGAGGCGCCGGGTCTGTGCTCTGCGGCCCCGTGGGGCTCGGCTCTTTGCTCAGATGGGGCCCGACTGCCTTTTGCGCACTTGCCACCAGTCTGTGGCTTCCCCCTTTTCAACTAAGTGCGTGGCTGGCGTGGCCCCCCGGAAGCTTGCGATGAGGGCTCCACCAGTCCCGGGGGGACGCTGCAGAGCCGTTTCTGACGCAGGCTTCTCCAAGTGCTGGTCATTGGTGAGAGGGCTGGTGAAGCCTCCCCTCGGGCACACCCAGGCCCTCGTGCCCAGTGGGTTTGGCTGGCGGGACCGGCCAGCTCCTGGGACACTTGCCCATTGTGCTTCGCAGGACACCTGACTCCCCCGAGTCTTTACGACAGAGGGACGTCCCCTCTGCACAGCCGGCGGGTCTGGCCCTGAGGCGTCCCGCGGGCTCCGGAGGGGGCGTTCCCAATCGCCTGCAGGTGGAGGCCCGTGTGACGCCCTCCCGAGGAGGTGGGGGGCCGGAGGGGGCCGGCAGCAGGGAGGTGCCCTCGGCCTCGGGGCCCGCGTCCTGGAGTCGGGGTTTGATCTCTTCTCCTCCGAGCCGCCGCCCCCGTGCTTCAGGGTGGGCAGCGCTGGTGGACACCGGCAGGCTGCCAGCCCAACGGGGGAGAAAGGCCGGAGACAGTTTCTGTCTGAACTTGCTCTTAGCGACTGGGCTTCCCACTGTGGACGTAGGAGCTTCTCGCTTTCCCGCACTTTGCTGCGCATTAAACACAGCGTCGCGTTATGCCTCGAACATCGCTGTGCTGCCGTCCAGCTTGCCCGCCACGTTTAGAAGGAAGGGGGTTTGTTCAGACTCTTCGGGTTTACATAAGCGCCTTTACATGGTACCGCCTTTGCTTTTTGCTGTCATGTTTTTCTCTGCATTTTCTTTTCAGCTCCATTGTGACTTCCCACCTCGACGCAGCACAGAACTTCAGGTAAGCTGGAACATTCTGCCTAGATGCGAAGTAACGAGACTAACTATGTTACTGCTCGTTCTAATACTTCCCGGGACATGTGAGGAAGGTGTGTGTGTGCCGCACGGCAGAGGATGGTCTTTCTGCCTTGCCGGGAAAGACGGGTGTAGAGTTATTTGAATTTTGTAATGAAGTCAGCCTGTTGTACCTCAAGGAAAGTCTCCCAAATCAGGGGAAGAGAGTGACTTGATCCCCTGGAATATTGGGAGAACCAACGAGGTGTTTAAGTCGTAAGTGCTGGAGACTGACACACTCTCAACTTCCAAAGTAATTCTCAATGAACTGACGTAAAAAATAAAAACATATAATCCATATGAAAATCTAGAAATAGGCAAGTCGTTCCAAGTGTCTCAGAGATGATGCTCAAATCTGACAAGTCACAAGAGCAAGCGCCCCCCCCCCCCACAACTGGCCCCAAGTTGGAGGAGGCTGTGTCTGGTGGGGCGAGCTCTGCCTCCATAAACTTGCAGATTCCTTTCGGTCTGTGAGCCGCACCTTCGGGAGCCGCACGCGAGCTCCCAGCCCAGGCGCTGGTGCCGTTGGCTGTGCCCTGCTGCGGCATTCACGAGGCGCACACGTGCGCAGACGCGGTTGGCGGCCTGGGGTGTCCCCACTCCCAGGCTCAGCTTGGGGAGAGGAGCTGGTGCCCACGCAGATCTCCTGGTGGCTTCCGGCCTCCCGGCCTCGGGCTTTCTGCCTGCTCACCTCTCAGGAAGGTGCCGTTGTCTGGAGAAGTAAGCGGACAATCTAGGAAAACAGTCATGAGCTGTCCGCCGCCTTCAGCCCAGGACTCTCTCCTGGCCAGCCGGCCCAGGCTGCCCCCCGCTCCCCGGGGCTGGTGACCTGCAGCTTCACCAGCTCCGCTGGCTCGTGGGGGAGACGCTGTAAGTCACGTTCCGTGCACCCAGGCACCGGCGGCCTCCGCAATGGCCGGGCGTGGACTCGGGGTGCCCGCAGCCGGCTCGGTGCCGCTCCCTGCTCGTGTCGGCCGTGCCCAGGGTTGGCATGGAATGATGACTCTCCCACTCTCTGCACCTTAAAGCTTGGACATCCGGGCACCCCGAGCGGGGGACGAGGCAGCCCGGGGCGGAAGCAAAGGCAGAGGCGTGTCTCTCCGCGAGATGGCGACTCACGCTCAGGCAAAGCACACGGCGTCCTTCCCGCGCTGGCGTTTTAGCTACACAGACAAGCGCCCGTTAGAACACACGAGCTGCCCACCTCGCTGCCCCCTGGACCAAGAGTGAAGACGGGGCCAGCCCCAGGAGGCCCCTGCCCGGCACCCCCCACGCCCACGGGCCCCGGCTTAGCGCCCCATACCCTGGGTGATATCAGCCCAGCCGGCTGGCGGGCTGTCTGTTCCCTCCCTTTTTCCCCAACCTCTTTTCCAAGGTGACTCACCTGTGTCTCTACTCGGACTTCCATTTAGGGCTCAACGGCCAACTCCGAGGCCACGTTGGACTGTTGCGTTTAGTCACAGGAAATGCCCCTCCTGGGGCCTGACCATGGGGGGAGACTCCCCATTCCCACCCACTCACAGTGGCCCCGGGGGAGGGAGTGCCCGGCCCTCATAGCACCCACCGCGCTCCCGTCTCCGTCCGAGGGGCCCAGCCTGCCGCGTCACCACCCGCCGATGGACCCTGAGGCCCGGCCTGCTCGCCCACTCGGGAGAGGCCAGCCCGAGGGCTGGGCGTCAACCTGCTCCCGTCCCAGGAGGAGCCGCTGCTTCTCTCGCGCTGGAGGGTGGTGGCGCGGGTGCCCTCATGTGGAGGCCGCCGGCGAGGTGATCGGGGGGGCCCCCAGGACCACCCCCGGCCCATAAACCCTGGGAGGACGCGGGCCCAGCACATGGCAGCCCCACGTGTGACTCCCGCAGGGGAACACGAAGCAAGCAGGACGGGCATGCGAGATGGCCCGAGGGGCTGGGCCCTGCCCCCGTGGCCTGGCCGGGGTAGACGGAACCCTGAGCCCCCAGAAGTGAGCTGTGACGCCCTGTGCCGGCTTCCCCAGGGGCCCCAATCAGGATGCGCCTCCCGGGGTTCTTGTGGCCTCTGCTTGGCGTGGACCTGAGGCCCAGGTGCGCGAAGGAGAGGGTGGCCGCAGAGTCGGCCTCGGAGCCGGGTTGGAGCCCCTGCAGCGAGCTCCCTGCACCCCAGGCCTCCAGCTACCGCCTGTCTGCGCACGGCCCGCGGCCAGCAGCCCCCATCTCGCACGTCTCTGGTTGGGCCCCCGTCCCGCCAGGCCAGGGCTCCTGTGACCACACTCCCGGAGGCCCACGGGGCCGCGGTGTGTCCACTTCTTTCAAGCCCCAGGGGCAGGTGGCGGGGAGTCCCGCGCTTGGCCACGGCGCCCCCCTTGCATGTGCAGTGACGTTTCCGCGTGGCGGCCCAGCTGGGCCCCGAGGTGCACGCGGGTGCTCGCCGGCCACGGCAGCACCACCACGGCGCCACGAACCCGCCAGCGGTGCCCTCTAGCTGATGGGAGACGGAGGCATCTTTTCTCCCTCCTGGTTTTTTCCCTAAGTGTTCTAGAAAGGCAGCTGAGGGCTTCCTGATGAAACTCTGAAGGTGCCGGTGCTCCCCCCGAGCCCGAGGGGCCCAGCGCCCATGCGTGGCGTGTCCACGGGGCCGGCCGCAGAGGGGCCGTCCCGGGGCTCGTGACCGGAGCCTTGTCCCCTCTCTCGTGCCGCTGGAGTTTCCTGCAGCGCCATCCCCCAGGCCGTGCCCTGTGTCTTCTCCCGGCATCTCGAGTGGCTCTGCAGGGCGGGGCTGCCCAGAGCAGACGCCTCGTGTCGCGCCAGACTGGCTTTCAGGGAGGAGAGTGCGGAGGGAAGCTCCTCGTGCAATCACAGGGCTTTGAAACCAAACAAGTGGTTTTTTTTTAAGATTTATTTATTTATGCATACAAGCTGGGGTACAGGCCAGAGGCGTGGGGCAGTGAGAGGGTTCACCAGAGACAGAATGGGGAGCAGAACAGGCAGATCAGAAATACACTGCTGAGGGGAGCAGCGGGCGAGGCAGGAGAGGTCTGCTGCACCATGCGGGAATCTCCCCGGCCGGGCGTCGAACTCATGTCACCGCTGCCAACAGCTTCACAGCACTGCGCTTAACCACTGCGCCCCCGGGGAGGCCCCCAAATGAGTGTTTGTCAGAGACTGTTGGTGTCGGGCACGGCCACGGGAGCGTGGGCTGGACATGCACTGTCCCATCAGGTGGGCTCCGGGCAGTTGGGCCAGGGCCGCGGAGGCACAGCCCAGCCAGCACTCAGCACGAGGCATGCGCGTGTGTGCACGTGTTTGTGTGTGCTTGAGTGTGCACTTGAGTGGGAGTGTGCTTGTGTGTGCTCACGTGTTGTGTGTGTATGCTGTGAGTATGTGCGGGGGTGTGTGTGCCTGTGGGTACGTGTGCGTGGGTGTTTGCCTCGTGTGCACTGTGGGTCTGCATGCTTGTGCTAGGAGTGTGTATTAGCATGAGCACGTGTGTGTGGCTTGTACGTCCATGAGTGTGCACGTGTGTGAGTGTGCGTCTCTGGCAGAGGGAACAGGCAAAGTGGCAAGTGTGGCAGTGCCGGCTCCAGGAGAGGGGGGTGTGAGTGTTTTCCTGAAGTCCTGTGACTCCTGCAAGGCTGAGGCTTCAGACTGCAGAGCCGGGAAGGAGGAGACGGCAGAGCGGGCAGCCGGAGCCCTCTGAAGTCGGCGGCAGGTGACAGGTCGGCCCCACGCCCCGCCCCTGCCCCGGCCTGGGGCAGGGGCCGGCGCGGGGCTGTTTCGGAGCCTGCGAGCCCTGCCCCTAAAGGCCACACCTCTCTCTTTGCTCCCCAGCTCCGAGAGGCCCCGGTGCAACAGCTCCCTGCCGCGGGGAGGCCGGCTGCCGGCCAGCCTGCTGGGCCAGGAGGTCATCCTCGTCTTCCTCCTCCTGCTCCTGCTGGTCTGGTTCCTGAACCGGGAGTTCGAGGTCAGCCACCGGCTGCACTACCACGGGGACGTGGAGGCCGACTTGCACCGCACCAAGATCCAGAGCATGCGGGACCAGGCCGACTGGCTGCTGAGGAACATCATCCCCTACCACGTGGCCGAGCAGCTGAAGGTGTCCCAGACCTACTCCAAGAACCACGACAGTGGCGCCGTCATCTTCGCCAGCATCGTCAACTTCAGCGAGTTCTACGAGGAGAACTACGAGGGCGGCAAGGAGTGCTACCGCGTGCTCAACGAGCTCATCGGCGACTTCGACGAGCTGCTGGGCAAGCCGGCCTACGGCGGCATCGAGAAGATCAAGACCATCGGGGCCACGTACATGGCGGCGGCGGGGCTGAACGCCACGCAGGCGCGGGATGGCGGCCACCCGCAGGAGCACCTGCGGCTGCTGTTCGAGTTCGCGCGGGAGATGATGCGCGTGGTGGACGACTTCAACAACAACATGCTGTGGTTCAACTTCAAGCTGCGCGTGGGCTTCAACCACGGGCCCCTCACGGCCGGCGTCATCGGCACCACCAAGCTGCTCTACGACATCTGGGGGGACACGGTCAACATCGCCAGCAGGATGGACACCACCGGCGTGGAGTGCCGCATCCAGGTGAGCGAGGAGAGCTACCGCGTGCTCAGCAAGATGGGCTACGACTTCGACTACCGGGGCACGGTGAACGTCAAAGGCAAGGGCCAGATGAAGACCTACCTGTACCCCCGGTGCGCGGACAGCGGCCTCGTGCCCCAGCACCAGCTGTCCATCTCCCCCGACATCCGCGTCCAGGTGGACGGCAGCATCGGACGGTCCCCCACGGACGAGATCGCCAGCCTGGTGCCTTCCGTCCAGAGTGCCGACAGGGCCTCACTGGGCTCGGACAGCGGCGCGCCCGCCAGGAGGCCCTGGAGGGACCCCGGCAGGGCCGAAGAGAGGTGCTGCTTTGGCAAAGCCGGCGGGAAGGCCGACCTCGAGGACCACGAGGACGCGGGGCTGGAGGACGCCAGCGAGCTCACCCGGCTCGACGTCTCGGGGGGCGTGTGAGGCGCCCGCCACCCGGTGCGCTTCGTCCCCACGGGCCACGCTGGCGTCGGCTGTGCGCTCACAGCCCGGCGCCTGCCTGGAGGCGGTGACCCGGGCCGCCGCGGCCTGACTGTGCCCGGATCGCAGAGATTTGGGTCCGCGGCTCACGTTTCTCCCCCCACCCACCCCTAGGCCGCCGCCGGCAGCACGGAGAACAAGTGCCTTTGGGGCGGCCTCGCCCCGGAGTCCGGGGGCGACCGGAGGTGGGGCAGCATCGGCCTTTTCAGCAAAGCTGTGGTTCAGACATCACTTTTACTGCTTTTTCTCACCAGACACCTTTTTTGCGCTGATACAAGGGTCTTGAGGTTTATTTTTCTCTCTGTACACGATAGTGCCCGGTTACCCGGCCTCCATGTAAACGCACAGCTGCACACACACACTTGCATCTATGGCCTGAGATTAGTGCCAGTACTCAGCGGGGCCATTCGGGCACCGATGGGGGCGCCCCGTGCCGGCCAGGGCGCTGCAGAGACCCAGGCGCCACCTGGCCGGGCCTGTGCCCCGGGCCCCAGCCTCAGGTGTTGAAAAGCAGGTTTCCTCTCTGCAGCCGGGGTCCCCCAGCAGCCGGGGTCCCCCAGCAGGAGCAAAGGGCTCTGTCTTTGAAGTTGACATGTCTGAGAAATGCAAATAAACGTCTTGAGGGTTGCATTTATTTATTTATTTATTTTATCAGGAACCGGGGGTCTCCCTGGGGCTCTGCGAGGGGCGCCTGGCCCTGAGGAGGGGTCCCTCAGGGTTTCCCCGTGTGGCCTTTGAGGAGCGGGGGACACCCTTGGTGAACCGCACACCTCTCAGCCCAGGCTCCCTGCGCAGCAGCGGGTGAGAGGCCCGGGCGGGCACAGGCCGCCAGCCCCCTGCCTGGGGCACGGTCCTGTCTCCGGGCAGCACTCGCAGACGGGGGGCGGACTGAGCGCCCTCGCGGAGCTGACCTCTGGACGCGGAGGGCCGGCTCCTTCTCGTGGCCTCCACCGCGTGCCCCCTGCCTCGCGGAACGCCGGCCGGCACGCCAGCCCAGGCCTCGCTGTGGGTCCCCGTCCCTGCTGGCGAGGCCTTCCCAGACATGCGGGGTCTGCGTCTTCATTTCTTAGAAACACTCCCTGAAGCGCCCGCACGCGGGGCTGGGGCAGCTCAGGGTTCGTGGGCGCTGTGCTGGCGAGCCCCGCCTTTGCCTCCTGGCGCCCACGGCCGCGGCTGGGGGGGTCTGGGGTGGCCGGTGTGTTTGCTGCTCCAGGCAGAGCCCACACATCCCGCACCCCCAGGCCTCCCCTGTCCCGGGGCAAGCCCTGACCAGGAGACACCAGCTTGGCAGGTACTCGCCGCCACTGTGGACAGCTCACCCCGCATTGGGTCTTGCAGGAGGGCCGAGCGCCAAACCGCCGGGACCTGCCTTCAGAACCGAACGTGTGTAACAGCTGCTTTAACGGGCAGTTGCTGCTGTCTTGGCCCTGTCAGAGCCATAACGTGTTCGCACCCGTACCAGAAACACGCACACGCATCCTCGGGGCCCGCAAGCCGGCAGCAGTGCTGAGACCCTAAGCTGGGCCTGGCCGCACCCCGCCTGCCACCAGCACGTCTGCCCTCCGAGGCCAGCCCCCGCTGTTGGAAATCCTGCCACGCTGCCCGTCTCAAGCTAGGTCATCAAGGACTGTTTGCGTTTTAAAAATAATTTGCTCTGCTCTTATTAAGTTGTTCATTCTGTTCATTTCAAAAACGCATCCGCTGAAGAAATGGACATTAAAATATTCTAAACTCTGAGCGCGTGGCACCTGGCATTCCTCATTGACAAGACCGTCCACCCCCGGGACCAGGGCGGCCCCCTCTGGCCAGCTTCCCCAGCTCGTGGCTGAAGCGGGGGACTCGCCTTCCCCAGCCCGGAAAGGAGGCGCTCAGGGAGCCCTGCTGGTCCGTGTATTTGCTTCCTAGCTGGACTCTGTGCCGCCGTTCACTTCACTTGAGAAGCATTTTTCCATGGAGTGATTTATTAAAGCAGGCGGCGGGACAAGGCTGGCCGCCGACAGCTCCCGGGTTTTATTCGGCGTCTGCCTTGGGTTTTCCTGCAGCAACTTACGAAAGAGCTGAGACAGCCAGGAAGGTTTTCTAAAAAGGCGCGCCGAGCTCCGGGCCCTCCCAGGACGCCTCGTTCAGTCCCAGCCGCCCCCAAAACACGCACCATCGTGCACATCTTAGGGCTCACAGCACCTCAGACCTGGAGCCAAGCCGGGCTCTTCCGCGAAGGGTCCCTGGTGCGTCCGGAGCCGCTTCAGTGTGGAGGTCAGTGTGTGCCCCGCCGGGCAGGGCCCCAGGGCACTCTCTCCGGAAGCCAATGCGGGGGCCAGCAGGCTGCTCTTTCTCCAGGCCTGGGCCCCTGGGGCTCTCCCGGGTTCGGGAATCCCGGTCTCTGCTGGGGTTTCTCCAGCGGCCAGGAGGGTCAGCCTCATGTTTTGCAAGAAGCCTCAGAACTTATATTTGTGGTTTCTCTTTCTCCTAAAATCCTCCCACCCTCGGCGGGCGGCGGTCTCTGCACCTGGACAGGCGCTCGGGCAGGAAGAGGAAGCTCGCGGCGAGAGGTCAGTGAGGAAGCGAGGGGCCGAGCGCCCTCGAGCACGCCGGGGGGTGGACGGCCTTCCCGTGTCTATTTTTATACAGCTCTTTGTGAAAACATTTTCCCTGAGAATGTGGCCCCAAAGGGCTGTGACTGTCCCCTGAGAGTGACGCAGCTGGGGGTCCCTCACCCTTGCTGGGCTGTGTGAGCCACCAGCTCACCCTGAAACCCCAGCGGCAGCAGCGGCTCTGGCCATTTTTCTTTTTTCTAAGCTCACAGAACCCTTGATGACCAGCTAGAAATGGTGGCTCCTTTCCTCCAGAGAGAGATGCACGTAAAGACGAACCCTCTCAGCTCGGCGGACGGTCCGCGGGGCGCCTGGCCCAGAGCACACACTGAGGCAGGAGCGGGAGGAAAGTGCTTTTGGACCAGCCCCTCTGCCGCGGCCACGCCAATGCTGGACGCCGCTCCTGGGGCACGTGAGGGCCAGTTGGGAGTAAGCTGAGCCGTGTCTGCGTCGTCGGGGTATCTCAGGAGAGCCTCCCCCTCTGCGGGAGAGAACGAAGACCTGGGGGCCGGGAAGGGGCGAGCCAGACACCCCTGCCCCCTGGCCCCCAGGCTGTGGGTGGGACCCTGCTTCGTGTGTGCTCAGGCCGGGGAGGGCTGCGAGCGGTTGGTGTCCATCTGGACGGGAGACCCGCGCTCGCCGGCCCTTGGCAGGCGCAGGGCCCAGCACGCGCCTGAGCACAGAGCGCCGGGAGGCTTCGCGCTGCGGGTGTTTTCCTGCCTGTCCACCAGGCAGCAAATCCGGGGGGTAGCAACGCCCTCGCACTGCTGCGGTGCTTTAGGGGCCCCTGGGGCCACCACCTGGCCCTGCCCACTCGGCCCCCAGTCACAGCATGGCTTGAGGCCTCACGCCGGCCCGGGGGCTTGAGCACACAGCTGACTTGGCTGACCGCTCCGGCCGAGGAGCCGGCGCTACCTCCCCGTGGACCTGAGGGCATAGCCAGCGTCTCCGAGATGCCGCTCTCTGGGGTGATGCCTCCTCTGGGGAAGGACGCTGGCGCCTCCCGGCCCTGCCCGGTGGGCTGCGGCTGCGCGGGGCCCAGAGCTTCGGGCCAAGGGCTCCTGTTGGCGGCGTCCTGTAAACCGGACTGACCGGGACACTCGGGGACCAGATGTGTCCTCTGAGCTGCTTTTTAGTGGAAGAATCGTTTATATGAACTTGCAGGGTTTAGGACTCGAGGACTAAGAAAAGGTGCGACCTATGAACAGGAGAGATGAAGCAGCTGTCTGATAACGTGGAGAAGCTTCCTTTTCCCAAAATGCTTGAAGTGCGACAAAATGGGTTTACACCACGCCTCACACGCCGCTGTCCCACGTCCCCTGGGTCACTGTCCCGGGCGGCCCCGGGCCTCCGGCCTCCCCCAGGTCCTCAGCTCTCCAGCGTGTTGGCGGGACCACGGTGGGCGCGGGCGAGCCCGGGGAGAAAGCCCGGCGGGTCCTGGGCAGCAGCCCTTCCGCGGCCGCCAGAGTCCCCAGAGAGCCTGCCTGGGTCCCCCGAGGTCGGTTCTGCCACCGCACGCAGCCCCCGCCTCCCTGCCGGACACGGCCCCTGTCGGGACACAGGAGCGTGGCCTCTGCCCCAAGACAGGCCCAGGGCCAGGAGGAGCCGGAGCCGCCCGCGGCTGGCACTGACCCTGCCCAAGCCCCTCACCATAGCCTGTGCCAGGACAGGGCGCCCACCGCCCTCTGGACCTGCCTGCGTAAGCCCGTGAGGCTAGCAGGCACAGCAAGAGGCACCCCGTCGAGCGGGACCCACGGGCAGCAGAGCCCAGCAGACCCGCCGCCTCAGTGCCGGGGGCCGGCCCTCCCGGGGCTGCCTCTGGAGCAGAGCAGGCCCAGAGCAGGCTTTCTTCTGGGCTGGGCTCAACTTTCAGGAGAAGATGCGCTTTCTGTCCACTACGGGCCAGAAAATCCGTTTGTCCTGGAG
Organism: Scalopus aquaticus; assembly: GCA_004024925.1. NCBI lineage: Eukaryota > Metazoa > Chordata > Mammalia > Eulipotyphla > Talpidae > Scalopus > Scalopus aquaticus. The sequence goes on from PVIJ01003438.1 coordinate 116,244, forward strand.
CCTCATGGACGCATCTCCGGTTCCCAGACCTCCCCTGGGTGTCTGCACTGAGGACAAGGGGCTGGATTTTCATCCACAGATGCAGCCCCTGGGGACGGGGTGCCTCACTGGCCCAGCGCGCCCCCCAACCCCCACCCCGGCAGCTGTGTCCAGAGCGCACAGTGTGGCCGCAGGTTCACAGGGCCTGCTCACCAGCCCAGGGTGGAAGGTTCTGGAGCCCTGTCCAGCAGGGAGGCGCAAACGGACACAGCGAGAGCCGAGGCTGGACGCGCCCTGCAGCCCCGCACCTCTGGGGCCATCATCCCTCGGGGACCTGGCCAGGCTTATTCATGGAGCTCACAGGCGAGAGTAAATCAAAGCCGTTTTCTTCAGACAGCTTCGAGCAAAAATGGAAGAGGGCGCACTTTTTCCAGTTTGGTTTTTGTTTAAATCAATAGCACAGGCCCAAAGCGAGTGTTCGTACACCGGCCCAGTTTCCCGATCTCCCAACGTGGAAGTGACTGCCAGTTCCCGGGTTTGAAGAAAATGCTGGAATGGCGCGGACAGCGTGGGGGGCCGAGGAGGTCCTTCCCACGGCCCGGCCGCCCCGCAGGGATGTCACCTGCTCCGTCCTCCACTCCGCTGGGCCTTCTGAGAGGCTGAGGGAACAGGTGCGTGGGGCTGGGAGGCGAACAGCACAAAAAGCAGCTGAGCCCACGACGGGCTGGGGTCCTGTTGCAGGCTCAGCCATGCAGCGCCAGGGGGGCAGCGAGGAGGCCTCAGAGGGGCACCGCCCCCTGCCCCCGCTGGGCCCCAAGGACAGAGCCTCACCCTTCCCCGAGGAGACAGTGAGTGCAGGTCTCCTGAGAGCAAGACGTGTCTAGCAGCCTTGGGAGGAACCCTCCAGCCAGAGGCTCTGGGGGTGGCCCATTCGCGGGGGTCCCTACACACCTTCCCCTGGGGGGGGGTCGCTTCAGAGAAACGCCCCCCAGCCGGGCTGCCGCTGCCTCTGAAAAACCAGCATCTTGTTAAACTGGTGGCACAAGTAGCTGGGAGCAGGCGCCGAAAGGCAGGGACGTCACCCTGATTTTTTTTTTAAGATTTATTTATGCATACAAGCTGGGGTGCAGGCCAGAGGCGTGGGGGGTGAGAGGGTTCACCAGAGACAGAGTGGGGAGCAGAACAGGCAGATCAGAAACACACTGCTGAGGGGAGCAGCGGGCGAGGCAGGAGAGGTCTGCTGCACCATGTGGGAATCTCCCTGACTGGGCTTCGAACTCACGTCGCCGCTGCTGACAGCTCCACCGTGCAGCGCTTGTGACCGGGGAGGCCCGTCACCCCAATTTTTTAAAAGGCCTCAGCTGTGGTTTTGATGGGCTGATTTGCTGTCAGGGAGGGAACTTGGTCCCACGAGCCGTGCTGGATCTGTGTCCCCTTTACCCCAGGACCTTCACGAGGCCACAGGAACCCCGAGACTCATGAGAAAGCCCCATTGTCTTGGGGCGCAGCGTCCATCTGGTTTGCATGTCCCGAGTGGCTTCTGGGGCCCTTGCCACACAGAACACAAGTCTGTTCAACTCTGGCTTGTGGCGACCCCCCCAGGAGCGTGCAGGCACCCCTGCTGCCGGGACTGGCAACAGCCCTCCAGCTCAGCAGTGTCCGTCTGTCTGTCCGTCTGCACGCCCTCTCGCTCCCAGTCAACCTGACGCGCACTCCAGGGTGAAAACCAGCATGTGCGGGGTTGAAGGGAACCCAGGCGGGAGGCCCCGGACTCCAAGCAATTCGCTCTTGCTCCTCTGCCAGTAACCCCCCGAACCCACCAGCTCCCCACGGGCCAAGGGGAGCTCAGGCGGGCACCACAGCCCCAGAAACCCTCGACGAGGCAGAAGAGGGGGCGCCGCCTCTGCCTCTGAGCCCCCCTCGCCGTGACACCACAGGCACCCCGACCCGGGGGTGGCTCCCGGGGCCTGTGCCAGCGCCGTCCCAGAGACCTGTGTGAGTGGGGGCCGCCTTCTGCCCAAGGGGGGAGGCTCTTCTCCTGGCCAAGGAAGGGGAGGAAGATGAGGACGGAGGAGGAGGGAGGGAGGGGCACGGACCCGCTTTGCTGCCTCTGAGACGGGTTTGGAATCTCGTCCACCCTCGGTCCCCTCAAGAGCTGCCGCTTTGCACCTGCCCCGGGCCCGGGCCCTCCAGGGAGTTTCTGCTGGGTTGGCTGGCCCCTCCGTGGCCTGGGGGCCGCTCCCTTCCCTTGGGGTGCGGCTGGGGCACTGTGATTTTCTGAAGGGAATAAGAGAAACCCCGGGGCCAAGGAGGCTGGGAGAGAAGGTCAGTGCTGCCTTGGCCAGCGAGGGCGGGGGATGGGCCTGTGGCTCCTGCTCGCCTGTCCTGGAGGGGAGCCCCAGCACCCCGGAGGAGAGAGGAGGCTGTGGGCCCCTGCAGCAGGAGTGCAGCCCCGTGGGCTGCGGAAGGGGCTGGGCCTCCTCCCGAGCAAAGGCCAGACAGCTGCCTGCCTGACTGGGCCCGGCCCCCCGGTGTGGGGAGACATGTGCTCCCCCGCCCCGTCCAAAGCCCTTTAGAGAGGGGCGGCCACTTGGGGGATCCTGGAGGTGAGCCCCGGGGCCCAGGCCCCCAGCCTGGGCCCGGGACGTCCAGGAACTGGGAGCTGGGGGGAGGCGGGGGTGGGAGGCCCGTTTGAGCGGCTTCTTCCCTGCACAGCTGGGCAGACGGCGGGTGGGAGGGGGCCCCCGGGCACCTGGGCAGGAGGCGCCAGCCCACGGCTGCCCGGAGCCTGGAGCAGACGCACCTGCAGGCTGTGTGGGGGTCGTGGGCTTTCTAACCTTTGACTTTTTGTGGAGATGACTTAACCAGTGAAGTTCACGCAGCTCCGAGCTTGGGGTGTTCATCCCCCACGGGACCATCCCCCAGGGGGCGATAGCGCCTCAGGGCGCTCTTGCCCGTGCCCAGAGCCCAGCTCTCGGGCTGTTGAGGACCGAGATGCTCACAGACGCTATTCGGAGCAACCCCAGAGCGGAAGCACGGAATCTGCCAGCACCGACGAGGGCCGCGCCGCAGACCCACTCAGCGCAGAGGGGCAGGGCCTGGCGCACACCACGACTCGGGTGACCCGTGGCGACCAGCGAAGTGCGGCCGCTGATACACATCTCCGCACGCAGTGTCCACGGGACGCCGCAGACCGACAGGCACGGCAAGGTCAGGGTCTCCTGGGGCCAGCGGTGACTCGAGGGCTGACACGCGAAAGGCGGGGGTGGCGAGATCCCTGAAATTGGGGCCACACCGCTGGACCGGCTGGGTGGAGACGGTCCAGTCCCGCATCCAGAGCGGAAGGGCTGAGGGCGTCACGCCCCCGACAGCTCAGTGAGAAAGCAGCGGCGAGCAGGGAGATGCGGCTTGGCCGGGCCCAGGCTGTCCACGTGGGGGCCCGCTGTGGGCGGGGGTTCCACCGCTCTCTTCCTAGGACTCGAGTCTGGGCCTGAGAGTTTCCTAATGTCAAGTCTTAAAAGCTCCTGGAAGGTTCTCTGTGGGTCCCCACACCCCGTGCCCTGTTTCCGTGGAGCCCCGAGTGGTGTGCTGTGTGATTACGCTCTCCTGGGCCCACGCTGGCTTTCCTGGAGCAGGCCCGGCTTCCTATTATTTATTGTTGGTTTTGTATTTCCAGGGTCTGACTCAGAGTCTGGCAAAAAAAAAAAAAAAAACAAGCTTAGTTGAGTAATTTTCTCTTAAGTCAGCTGGGGAGGGAGACAAAGAGCTGGGAGCTGGACAAGGCCGTTTTCCGACAGCTAACGCGTGCTCCTAAGGAAAGCCCTTAGCGCTCAGGCCTCGGAGGGGGCCGCTGGCGGACCGTGCACCCACAGGCCACTGTCCCCCTCCCTCGGGAGGGGCAGAAGAGACTGCTGGGTGGGCTCCTGGCTCTAAACTTGCTATAAAATGCCAGAACCACGTACATGAAAACAGCCAGGAAGAAAACTGGGTCTTGGGGATTTGACAGCACACCAGGGCCCCCCGTGACTCTGCTCCCCTCACCCGGGCAGAAAACCCCCTTCATTTGTCTCCATTCTGCTAAGTTTCCTGTTTTAAAAAATGTCATTTTCTGGCCAATGGCCAGTCTCTGAGGCACGCACTGGCAGGAAAAGGTTGACGAATCTTCCAGATCTTCTAACAGATGCGCAACTCACCTGAAAACAGGCTGGAGGGGGAGAGGGGCGCGCCCCAGGCAGGGCAGGCGCGCAGGGAAATTCAATGCAGGCTGTTTAGATGGACGGGGCCGGGCTGGGGCTGGAGACATTAGTGCCCCTAATCCGACCACTGGCCTGTGAAAGAGGGACAGAGGGCCACAGAGAGGGTGGTCAGCAGCGGGGCCGGACCCGGCTCAACACCAAGCACCCCCGCACCCCGGCCGGGGGGGCTCCTGGAGCTCAGCGGTCCTGGTCTCGCGCGCCCCCTGGCGTCCGCCGCCCGCACGGCCCCTCCCGCGGGACTCAGCCCCCAGCCACACACCTGGGGTCCGTGGCCCCTGCCGGCGGGACTGGGGAGCGGTCCTGGTGGGGAGGGGTCCCCGGCACCTTTCTCTCCCAGGTCACCAGCAGGGTCGGGCCTGAGCGCATGCGGGGTGCGTCCCCCACGGAAAGTGCGAGCTGGAGGGGACAGAGCTCATCCCCACGAACAGCGCCCTGCGTCCCCGCACCCTGGCAGCCGTTGGCATTCGGGGGGACTTATAAAGGATTGGGGTCCACACCCACCCCCACCAGCTGAAGGGGCAGAGGGCCTCAGCATCAGTGTTTCCCACTTCGGCCGGGTGAGACCCGGTGCAGGCAGAGCCGGGAATATCGCCTCTGCTTGGGGTGAGCCCAGCTGGGGTTTGCACGGGCCCCTTCCCACTCGCTCCAAAGGGTCACTCTTGGAGCTAACTGACCTGCTGGTGTGCCCTCCTGCGTGTGCTGGTCCCCTAGACAGCACAGCTGCGGTCAGCCCCTGCGCAGAGGGACGGGGCCAGCAGGACTAAGTGGCAGCAGCACGGGGGTCCTGGCCCGGGGCGCCCGGCCTGAGGCGAGCGCGCAGCTGTGCGGGGCTCAGCCACCCCCTCCCTGAGGCCCAGGCAGGGCACGGGGGTGGAGTGGGGGTGGGGGTCAGGAAGGGAATCGAGCTGCGCAGCAGAGCCCAGACCGCGGCAGGACCCTCAACTAGTGGGGGAGTCCTGCGGGCGCCCTAGAGCCAGCCCCGCCTGGGACCCTCGGTGCAGCCGCTGCTGGGGCCCGCCCAGGCCGCGTCGGAGCTCGCGCCGTCTGGAGACAGGCTCTGCCTCCGCATGCTTCTGCGGGGCTTCACCGCACTCGGACCGCCGCTCGCTCCAGCTCGCTGCCTCTCAGCCTCCGCGGCCTGGATCCCTCTCCTCGGCTCCTCCTCCCGCCCCGCTGGGGGGGGGGGCGTCCCCGCCGCCTGGGATCACCCCCTGAGCTGCGTGGACACACCCCAGCGTCTGGCCCTCTGCGTGCCTCCCTCCTCCCGTCTGGGAAGTGGGGGTGATGGGGACGCAGCGAGGGCTTCACGGGGGATCCCCCGCAGGAAGGGAAAGGTAGGGCCGGCACCCGGCCCTGTCCTGGTCCCCCTCAACACCCCCAGCCCTCCCCTCACGCACTCCCCCCACCCCTACCCCACCCCAGCCCCGCTGCGGGGAAGCTCTGTCTGCTCTCACTTCGTTGTTAGAGCCGGCGCCTGCGTCTTCTCCAGAATCCTTCCCGAGCCTCTCTCCGCAGAGACCCAGCTCTGCTCCGGTGTTTTACACTCTGCTTCGCCACAACGACCCTGTGGTTTTAACGGCGGCAGCTTGTCCATGGTGGGCGTGAGGCCCTTGTCCATGGGGCCAGGCACACACTCCACTCAGCAACCCCAGGGCACCAGACTGACTCCCTGCTCTGGCCTGGGGGTGCGCACTCAAGTTTGGAGATGTTTGGGACCAGGCGGAGGCCTGGGCTGGACAGAGCAAACAGGTAACCCGGCGGTCAGTGGGCGTCTGGGCCAGTCACAGCCGCCCTCAGCCCCTGCCAGGACAGGGGGTGCGGCCTCATCCTCTGTGGGGACTGGACTGGGGCCCCATGCCCCCTTACCCATAAGTTGGAGCCCCACCCTGCTCCCAGAACCCTGGAATGTGCCTGTGTTGAGATTTGGGTTTCAAAGAGGTGGTACATCAAAACGAGGGGTCCTTAGGAGAACCAGGAGAGCCTGGGCGAGGGCGGCCAGCAGGGCCTCTGGACAGGGTGGGCCGCGGCTGCGGGTGGCCCCGGCCGAGCAGGACCAACATCCCCGACTGGTCGTTGGAGCTGCCACTTGGGGAGAGGCTGGGCTGCAGCTGAACCGGGGCTGCGTGGCTCCACGCGGCCTTGAAAGTCGTGTTCTCAGCGCCTGCTCACAGCCAGCGCCTGCCCCCACTAGCCACGCCCCCTCCAGGGGAGGAAACTGAGGCAGGGCCGGCCGGCCTGGCCGAGCTCACTTGCACACGCAGTGGGGACAGCCAGGCTCACCCCGGGGTTATTTCTCCTGCACTTCTAAACCCCTTCAGGTTTCTGAGGCCTAAGTTAATAGATGCAAGTGCAGACGTTAAGTCTCCATCCAGCAAGCTTATTTTTTTTAATTCATTTTTTTTTAATTGTCCTAACGCAAAGCAACTTTTTTTTTTTTAATTTATGCATACAAGAGCTGGGGTATAGGCCAGAGGTGTGGGGGCTGGGAGGACTCCCCAGAGACAGAATGGGGAGCAGAACAGGCAGATCTACTGAAGTACACTGCTGAGGGGAGCAGCGGGGAGACAGGAGAGGTCTGCTGTGCCCTGTGGGAAGCTCCCTGGCCGGGATCCAACTCGAGCTGCAATGGCTGTGATAGCTTCATAGTGCTGAGACTCAACACGCTGTGCCCCCAGGGAGGCTCCCATACCCACACACCCTTGGAACCACCATCATTTCACGCCTCTGGATAACTCTTTCGTTTCTTTGATGCTGGCGATTTTGCCAGCCCCTCCCCACCTCACCCGGCTGCTGATGACATGGTCTGGGGGGATGCGCTTCCGTCCCTCCTGGGTGGTTCCTGGCAGCAGAATGGGCTCCGGTGAGAGCTGCCGGCCGCTTGCAGGTGCTTCTGCTCGGGGCACTCCTGCTGGGGCAGGGCCCGCAGCGGCTGCGGGGGTGTGTGGCCACGCCTCTATTTCAGTCCTTCTAGGATGCTCAGAGGTGCTCCCTTGTGTCCCCAGTCCTGGGGTGCGTCCCCCTGAGCTCGTCCACTCTCCGCTGTCCTGGTCTTGTGAAGTGTCTGTCCAGGTCTCTGGCTCATTTCTGGGCATTTTTAAAGAGCGGAGCTATCCCCGTCTGGAATTGTGCGGCGCTCGGGGGGCCTTTAGCCCACTTCCCCCCACCCCCCGTGCCATGCGTCGTGGGTCCCAAACACGACCCCATCTCAGGAAAGCCGGCGCCTGCGAGCTCATGTCCTAACTGGGCTGTTTCTCTTCCTTGTGGGATCGTCGGAGGATTTTCTGCGTTCTGGACACTCTGCCTGCGTCCCAAATACGAACCGGAGTGTTTTCTCGTTGTTCGTCACTTGCGTTTGCATTTTCTGCTTAACCGCGGTGTAATTAGTATGACATCGTTAGGAGTCCTGGAGTCACATCCCGGTGATTTAATGCTCGTCGGCCCTGGGAAAGGATTTCCCATCTAGTTAATTAATTAATCATTTTCTTTTTCTTCATGGTGTCTTGGGAAGAGCAGGAGATTAACATTTTGATTAAGTCATTGTATCTTTATTTTTTCCTGGATGGTGAAGTGCTTCATGTGTCCAAAGAAGTCCTTGTCCACCCCAAAGGCAGAAACCTTTCTCTAGAAACCCCGCAGCTTCCAAGTCTGGGCCTGCGACCCGGCTGAGTGCATTTGTGTGACTTCGCGGTCCCGCTCGGGGGCTTCGTGACCCAGCACCGTTTACCGGACAGACTGTTTCTCCGTTGGGTCGTGGTGGAGTCTTTGTCAAGAGTCCTGTTGCCAGCAGGGCACCGGTGTCACTCGGCTGCTTGTGATACGATGTATGACCTGCGACCCCTGGGGAGACAGACTCCCTGAGCAGCTTTGTGACTTTCTTCCCTCCCGGTGCGGGTTCGTTTTTATTTTTCATGCCTTAGTGCAATGACTGGTGCCCCAGTGCTGAGCAGAGTGGTGAGGAGCCCCGTCTTCTTGCCCCCCACTGCAGGGGAAAGAGTCAGCCTTTCATCCTTCCTTCACATCCTTGTAGGCTTTTCATAAATGTCCTCTGTCGTGTTGAGGAAGTTCCCTTCCTTCCATTTGTATTTTGCTGAGAGTTTTTCCTCAGTACTGGATATTAAATTTTGTCAAGCGCTTTCTCTGCCTCTGAGCTGCTCCTGTGGTTTTCCTCAGATTCTCGTGTGGTGGAGTCCCCTGATTGATTTGTTAAGGATTTTATTTATTTTTGCATAGAGGAACTGGGGTGTAGGCCTGAGGTGTGGGGGCTGAGAGGATTCACCAGAGACCGAGTGGGGAGCAGAATAGGTGAATCCACTGAAATCCACTGCTGAGGGGAGCAGCGGGGAGACAGGAGAGGTCTGTTGCGCCGTGTGGGAAGCTCCCTGGCTGGGGATTGAATTCAAGCCATTGTGGTGATGCCTGAGAGTCAACCCCTACTCCACGGGGGAGGCCCTCCACCAATTGATTTTTAAATGTTGAACTAGGGCCTCTTTGGTGGTGCGGGGGTTAGGCACTGCCCTGTGGAGCTGTTAGACGCCCGGCTGGGGAGATTCCCACATGGCGCAGCAGACCTCTCCTGCCTCGGCCGCTGCTCCCCTCAGCAGTGTGTTTCCGTCGATCTGCCTGTTCTGCCCCCCACTCTGTCTCTGGTGAACCCTCTCGCTGCCCCACGCCTCTGGCCTGTACCCCAGCTTGTATGCATAAATTAACAAATCTTTAAAAAAAAATGAATCTTGAACTAACTTCATTTTCCTAGAATAAACCCCACACAAATCTTGTTCCTTGAGTATCTCGTTAGGTTTTATTTGCTGTTGTTCTGTTGAGAATTCCTGTGTCTGTGTTTATGAGGGACATGGGGCGGCAGTTTTCTTTTTTTTTAACGACTGTATTACAGGTCCTGGTTTCCTCCTTTAATAAGATCTGAGCTTGGGGAAGTCCTCCCCACAGAAATCACTTCCAAGTTGAAGACTCTCCCCGGTGGGACCAGCTCCCAGCGAGTGCTGAGGTAGGAGAGGACAGGCTGACTCCGGGCCCACATGGGCTCAGCAGGTGCGTCTGAGGGGCAGACTGAAACCGGCTCCAAGCTTTTGCTGTACGAGCTCGAGACTGGGTCAGGGTGTCGCTTTCATCACTTGAAGATGGAAGCGCGACTTTCTTGAAGTGGGGATAGTCACACCTCTCATTCAGGGGCCCCGTTCCCTGTCTGGGTCTCTAAATATTCAGAACAAGTTAGGACACAGGGTGGGGAGCTCTGTCCAGGCTGCGGGGGGCGTGGAGGCCTCCCCCCGCCTGGTGACCCTGAGCTGGCCCTCGCTGGCCCTCGCTGGCCCTCGCTGGCCCTCTGCCTTGGCTCATGCTGGGTAAGCAGCAGCAAACTCATAGCCTTCTCCCCATGCTCGACCGGCCACCACCTTCCCTGTGGCCTTTGCCACGTGACGGTTCATTCAATGACTCACTTCACATTCATTTTCATTTTGTCTCCGGCGGACTTTAGACATCCTGGTTCCAACTTCTGGAAACCAGTATCTTTCAAAAATCACTGCAAAAGATCACACACATACTGCAAACACACAAACACAAATGCACGAGTCACGTAGTCACTATTTGATGACAACGACCATCTTAGGTTTTTCCTCGTCCGACCTTTATACCTGGTATCTTTTTTTTCTTGTTTTGCTACACTCGCTAGTGTCTCCACTGAGAATAAAAGCGACGGCATCGCGCTTCCTCCTCTTGCCGGCAATCTCGAGCGGAACACGTTCGGCCTTTTGCCATCAAGCATGATAGTTGCTCTAGGGTTTTGTTTTCCTTAATTTTGATAATGTTCAATTACTTTCTTTTCTTTTTTAAATTTTTATTTATATAGTTTTTACATCATTGTTCATCTTTGACCAATGTTTGATTTCTCCTCTCAGGTGAGATCCCCATAAAATTCCCACCACCAGGACACCCACGAACCATCCCCCGAGTCTCTCTCTTTTTCTCTCTCTCTTTTTTAAAGATTTATTTATTTATGCATACAAGCTGGGGTACAGGCCAGAGGCATGGGGCAGTGAGAGGGTTCACCAGAGACAGAGTGGGGAGCAGAACAGGCAGATCAGAAATACACTGCTGAGGGGAGCAGCGGGCGAGGCAGGAGAGGTCTGCCGCGCCATGTGGGAAGCTCCCCGGCTGGGGATCAAACTCAGCTCCACACACAGCACAGCGCTTAACCACTGCGCCACCGGGGAGGCCCCCCCCACCCCCCCCACCCCCCGCCGAGTCTTTCTTGCTCTCCCCTCCCCTGCCGACCATCTTCTAGTTTGCCTGCTAGTTCTGTCTTTTTTATTCTGGTCCCTTGATGGTTTCCTTATGTTCCTCCTGCTGTAGGTATTTAAATTGACACCTTTTATCAGATTGAAGATGTTTCATTCTTTTGTTTTTCCACCTTCCTCTCCTGGAAGTTTCATTCTTATGAGTTTTTACTGCATGTGGATGTCAAGTTTTATTAAACACTTTTCCTGCAAGATTTGAGATAATCATGATTTTCCTCTTTATATTAACGTGGTGAATTGTACTCATGGTTTTCCGAGTGTTAAATCAGCATGCATTCCTGGAATAAACCCAATTTGATGATAACCTATAATCCTTCGGTAGACTATTTGATTTAGCTTGCTAAAACTTGGTTGAGGATTTTTGCACCTATATTGTGAGTCAGGTTGACTGCGTCTTCTCTTTCTAGGATTACTCTACTTGGGTGTTGGTGTAGAGGCTACATGAGGTTATCCCCAAAATTAGCTGAACCTTTGCTACTCTCTGCAAGAAGAGTAGACATCAGTATTTTTTTTTCTTTCTTCAACATTTAGTAGAATTCCCCTAGGAAGTCACTGGGTCTTGAATTTTCACTGGGTGTTTTTAAATTGCAGGTTTGATTTCTTAAAAAATTACAAGCCTAAGATTTGCAACTTCTTTCTGTGCTAGTTAGGTTATATTTTTCTTCATCCAGTTCACCTACATTTTCAAGTCTTTGGCATAAAGTTGTTCATAATATCTTCTTATTGGGGAAGGGGAGTCCCGTTGTCATTTCTTATTCCTGTAATTTGTGCCTTCTCTTCTCTTTTTACTCATTCTCAACTGCTTTAGTCTTTTCAATTTTGGTTTTGTGGATTCTCTGTTATGTGTTTTCTTTTATACTTATTTCTACTTTAAAATTACTTTGTCTCAAAAAATTTACTTCCTCTCACTTTCTTTCATTGGGTTTATTTTCTGTTTTTCCCCTAACCTCTTGAAATGAATGCTTAGCTTGTCATATTTCAGTCTTTTTCCTTCCCCAAAAATATGCAATTAAGCTATAAACTTCCCTCCAAGCACTGCTTTGGCTTTACCCACAGATTTGTGCTATTAGTTTTTCCCATTATATATATTTTAGTTCAAAATAATCTCTAATTTGTATTTCTTCTGAGACCACCCACTATTTAGAAGTATAATTTGGAGACATGTTCCTCAAAAGCGTAGTTTTCAAAGTTACAGGAGGGGCCTCCCTGGTGGTGCAGGGATTAAAGTCTCAATGCTATCAAGCTATCACCAGCCATGGTGGCCTGAGTTCGATCCCCAGCCAAGGAGCTTTCCACATGGCACAGCAGACCTCTCCTGTCTCCCCACTGCTTCCCTCAGCAGTGTATTTCAGTCAATCTGCCTGTTCTGCTCCCTGCCCTGTCCCTGGTGGATCCTCTCACCCCCTGCACCTCTGGCTTGCACCCAGTTTTTGTATGCATAAATAAATAAATCTTAAAAAAAAAACAAAGATACAGGAATTTTCCCAATTATACTCTTGCTATTGATTCTTGGCCTATATACATGATTTTTAGAGGACATTTTCTGTTTTAATTTGATTCTCTGAAATTAGTTAGAATTTGCATTTTGGCCCAGTATACAGTTAAATTTTAAAATGGATCGTATCATCTTGAAAAAAACAAATTCTTTAGTTGTTGGGTCCACAGTTCACATGTGTACATTAATTCAAATTTGTTGAATTAATTTGTTACTGGTTTCTTGTCTACTTGTTTGTTAACTACTAAGAAAAGCCTATCATGATACCATTATGAAAATGAAATATATTTCCCCCTTCATTCTGTCCGTTGCTTTATATACCACATTATTAGGTCCAGACAAATTTAGCATAATCCTTTATTATTAAAGAGCAATCCTCTTTATCTAGTCTAGTGGTGCCTTTTACCTTAAAGTGGGTTTGTTTGATATTAGGGTTGCTGCACCTACCAACCTCATGGTATTTCAGTATTATGTAATTTTTCATCATTTCTCTTTCAGAACATCTTTATTCTATGTTGTAGATATGTCTCTTGTTCTTGGCATGTACGAGATTTCATTTCTATCCAGACTGGTAATCTGTGTCTTTTATCTGGAACTCTGACCCGCTTACCTTTAATGTAATTCTTGATCTTGCCATCTCGCCACTGACGGGCTTTCTGGTCATCCCAACTACTCTGTGTTCCTTTATCTCTTTATTGCTTTGGTTTCATTTGGTTGCATATTCTAACTTTTGTTTTGCTCCTCTGTTAGTTTGATCATCACTCAGGTTTTGACCATTCTTATTAGTGATTATTCTATAAATGACAATATGCAACCTTGACTTTTCACATTCAGTAGGAATGATCACTTCTGCTTCTCTATTAAAAATTCAAGGAATTTAGAACAAGTATATTTTTCTCACATGTTTTTATTGTTTTGAATTTTCATTCTCTCTAGATTATAAATCTAACAAGACTTTCTGTAGAACTGATGTTCATTGGGATTTACACTCACACTTGACATTTTTGTCCCTTTTCATTTCCTTTTTCTGCCCCCACCTCCCCTCTGGCACAGTTCTTTCTACTGTCTGAAGAACACCCTAGAATTCACTTACCTAAAGATTTTTTCACTGGGTTGAAGTCTAGGTCGGTAAGTTGGCTGTTGGCATGCTTTCCTTCCCCCACGCTGGAGATGTAACTCCACTGCTTTTGGCTTCCGTCATTTGCTGAATTCAGCAAAATTTGCACTTTCAAAAGTCAACAGGCAAAAGATGTTTTCCTTCATCTACTTTTAAAATCACTTGTTGTGGGATTTCTGCACTAGAAGTGGATTTCGTTTTTATCCTGTTTGGTTCCTTGAATTGGTAGTTTGGTGTGTTTTGCCAATTTTGGAAAACTCTCAACTAACTCATTCAAACATTGTTCTGCCTCATTTTTTATCTCCTCTATTCTTTTTTTTTTAATGCATACAAGCTGGGGTATAGGCCAGAGGTGTGAAGTGTGGGGTGGTGAGAGGATTCACCAGAGGCAGAGTGGGGAGCAGAACAGGCAGACTGACTGAGGTACACTGCTGAGGGGAGCAGTGGGGAGACAGGAGAAGTCTGCTGCACCATGTGGGAATCTCCCTGGCCAGGTATCGAACTCGTGCCACAGTGGCTGTGGATAGCTTCATAGTGCTGAGACTCAACCCGTTGTGCCACCAGGGAGGCCCTATCTCCTCTATTCTTGAAACTCCAAAAATGTTATTCTTTCTCTATCATTTATGTCATAACTATTCTGCTGGGTTTTCCTATCATTTATTCTTCATACATCACTCTAGAGTGCTTAGTCCTGAATGTTAACTCTAGGTTAACCATAAAAGCTTAGCCTTAGCATGCCAAGTTTTGGGCAATATGGAGAGAAAGTCCTGCTCACACAGCCGCATGCACACACGCCCTCCCCTAAGCTGGGAGCAAGAGGGGCGGAGGAAGTCTGAGGAGGGCAGACGAAGCTTCCTCAGGATCAGTCTTCTCCTTTGATCCCGCCTGGCTCTCAGCTGGGCTATCAGTGGCCTCTGCCATATCCCCTCCCTCCACCACAGGCCCGTGTCCTCAGGGTCAGCGCGCTATGGCCGGCAGAAACTCAGTTCGTTGTTCCGCGGCGGCGTTAGAATGTTTGCGCGAAGCTTTCTGCTGGGACCTGAAAAGCTACATTAGTAAGGAAAATGAACATAGGTTTGTTGTGGTGGTTTTGCTTCTTGGGATTTCTTTCAAATGCAAACCACTTTTTTTTTTTGCATTACATACTCTAGATGTATAAACATATCTTCTTCGAAAATAAGGTTTTCTCAAAAATATCATTTGAAAACAGATTTCACATAAATATGTTGATGACATCTTTTAAAGAATAAAGTGTTCACAAAATGACGAAGCAAGATGAAAACATACTAAGAAGAAAGCTCACTTTTGCGGCGACCTAGGACAGCCTTCACAAACCCTTGCCCCGGTCAAGTCACCCCACGCGCCTGGCAACCTCTGTGCTGACGCAGCTTTGGGGGGTTGTTTGTGGGCAATCTGCCACTTGTGACGATGCTCTTTGACTCCAGTGAGGATTTTGCTTTTTCCAGCCAGGAGGTAGGGACTTTAGCGCCCTGGGTCCCCCGTACCCTACTTCTGGGAGCCTGGCGGCTTGCCCACCTCGATTTTTTAAAAGCAAATACTTACTGTGTGCCTCCTGCGTGGAAGTTGCTATTTTAGAGCCATAAAGTATACAAAGGTGATGAACGAGAGCACTCTGCTCCCTGGGAGCTTAGGGCTCCTGGGAAGGCACCCCGAGTCGGTTGCCCACGTCAGAGGTCAGATGGAAAGTGAGGCTTAATCGGGTACACAGCGACATGGGACCTTGGGGCTCTGGGGAAGGCGCCACCCCCAGGACAGGGCTGGCAAGCAGTGCGGCGGGTCGGGGCGCACATCTCAGGGGGTCATTTCTCCTATGCCTCGCATCCTTCCGGTGCCTCACCGTGCAATATGTTCTTATCCGGTGGCCTTACTGTCATCAGGATGGCCCTATTGCGCCCCCATCTGGCCCAGGTCAGTCACTTCAGAGACCCGGCGGAGGAGGAGAGGTGACAAGAGGGCCCCACACCGGGCTGAGAGGAGACTCCCTGGCCCCCCAAGCCCTCGCACTATAAATGGCGTTATTGACACATCACTCTGTGCCACACAACCCATGTGTCCACTCAGTGGCTGTTAGTAGATTCATGGGGTGTGCGTCTATCACCACAATCAACTTTAGGCACTTTCATCACCCCCAAAGGAAGCACACACCCCTTACTCATCACTTCCCTCATCTAACCCTTAGCCTGTCCCAAATCTCGGCAACCGCTAGTCTGTTTTCTGTCTTTGCCTCTTCTTTCTGGCGTTTCTTACAAATGGAATCACTCGATGTGTGGTCCTTTTCCTGCATGCCCTATGCTCAGGCTTCATACAGGTTGTGATATGTATCCGTACTTCGTTCCTTTTTATGGCTGAATAATATTCCACTGAATGGATGTACCGTCTTCTCTTTCTCCATGCACCAGTTTATAGACATTTGAGTTATCCCTACTTTGGGCTGTTAAGAACAGCACTACTGTGAACATTCGTGTGCAAGTTTTTGTGTAGATGCAAGTTTTCGTTTCTCTTGGGTGTACACTTAGGGATGGAATTGCTGGGTCACATAGAAATGCTGCTTAACTGAGGACATACCGGTCTGTTTTCACAGCAACTTCTCCATCTTACAGCTCACCAGGAGCGTGTGAGGGTTCCAGTTTCTCTGCATTCTCTCTACATTCTCTCCAGAACTTGCCATTACCTGTGTTTTCGTGATGGCCATCCTGCTGGTGGGTGTGTGATTTGATGACAGTTCCTGATGGCCAGTAATGCCCCATAGCTGGACCCGCCTGGAAGAGCAATGCTTCCCCTCCCCTCCCTCCTTCCCTCTTTCCTTCCTTCCTCCCTCCCCGCTCCCTCCCTTCCTTCCTTCTGCAGAAGGCTCACTCTGCAGAAACAAAGACATCTCGAACCTTGGTCAGTGAGGTGGGCAAGTGCTAATTCCACTCTTAAGTGCTTAATTCCAATTCTTCTCTCCACTCAGGTTTTCCCTTCGGGGGTGGGGTTCACCTGTTGTTCTTTAACACTGAGAGACATTCGCCTCACCTCTGCCCCTCACTCCTCATCCAACAAGTGTGCCTCCCCCCTTTCTGTGTGGTTTTCCAGACCTCCGTGAAGAAGCGACAGCACCAACCAAGACTAGCCGGGTGCTGGTGCCCTCAGGTCTCCTGCATCTCCCTCCCCAGCTGCTCCCAGCACCCAGCCTCGCCCAGCCCAGAACAGGTTCTCCCAGTTCTGGGACTGGCTTCCTCCTTGGCCCTGGCCTGAGCGGGCTGCTGGGGAATGCACGCAGGGGGTCCAGGCGCAGGTCACTTCCTAGAGCAGCTGGGCAGGCGTGGACTGGGAGTGGGGGCCCCGACAGTTCAGGGTGTGCCCCAGGGACTCCCAGCTCCCAGCTTCCTGGTCTGTCCTGGGAAACAGCTGATTGACACCTGCCCAGTCGAGGCGACCAAAACATCAAAGAGGGGAGCCCCCTTTCTCTGTCACCCCACACTTGGTGTGGCGCTGGGGGAGGCTGGAACACGTGACTTCTCAGTCAGCCCCCCCCTTTGTTTTACCACCGTCCTGCAGCTGATAGAGACGCCGAGCTCTCTGGCAGGGCCTCACGGCTTTCTCTGCTGCTTGGGGCTCCTGAGGCCCCGGGTCCTCACAGGCCCACACTCTCACCAGCAGCAGGGGGACGCCCACGGGCGGCCTCCATCGCTTGTCCACTTGCCCATCCGACAGCAAAGTCTTCAGAGCTGTGGGGGACAGAGCCCCGAGCCGGCGCAGGGTGCTGGGGGCCTCTGACGAGGCCCGTGGGGGACACTCGTGGCTTTGGGGTTGGGAACCGAGAGACACGCCGGTAAAGCCAGGCCCTGAAGGCCGAGGCTGCCTGTCGGGACCGGGGAGCTGGGCTGCCTCAGGTCAGGCCGCGTGGAGGGTGGGCCTAGGAGGAGAAGGGGGTTCTCGGGGGCACAGAGCTTCTAGGGAGAGCAAACACCGGGCATGCTGGCCCTGTGGGGTGCGGTGTCCCACAGGGGCTGCAGGACAGCGTGTGGCCAGGTGGGAGCCTGGGCCGGGCCTGAGGTCGGGGTGCAGGGGGCTCCCAAGAGCGGAACAGGCGCAGGGCCGGCGGGTGCCGCTGCTCCGGGCACCCAAACCTCAGCACTTCCTGTCTCCTCTTGCCCTCCTGGTCCTTGGACACCCTCGCCAGCAAGAAAAGGGCCTGCCTGGCCCCGAGGGAGCCTTGGGGTCTGCTCCAGGGTGGTGGGGGGCCTGCCCACACCGTCCTGCCCGGTGCTCCGCCTCCCCGCGGTCCAGGCACGGCTGGCCCGAGTGTCCTGTCCTCCTGGGGCTGACCCCAAAGCTCTCTGCGGTGGCTGCGACCTCAGGGGCTGCCGCCCCTGCCTGGCTGCACCCCAGAAGCAGGGACACACAGGGGGTCCCCACCCAGCCACACCAAAGGCCCCCAAGAGTCACAAATCTGAGCACCCTCCCTTGGCCACTCTCCGGGGCACCTGTTGGGTCCAGTGATGTCTGCTGACCCCTCCTTCCCCTCCCCCCTCCCCCACCGCACGCTGGTCACGCTGAGGACACCAAAGTGCTCTCCGCGGAGTGACCACTGGTCGGTCAGTGGCTGGCCAGAAAGGGGCTTCGCGCTTGGCTGTCCCTTCGAACCAGCGCTAGTGGTCACGGCATCTGCTCCCGGCCGTGGGCGGACGAGGGGAGACGGTGGAGCACGTGGGCTCGGCCTCCCCACGTAGTGAGTGCACAGCGGGCACCCGCTGTCCGAATCCGCTGCGTGTGGTGTCCAGGGGCTTCCTGGGGACGTCCCCTGGGCTGGCCGCTCTCTGCCAGCATGGGGGCCGTCCGGGGGTGCTGTCTGCACCCAGGTCAGACTCCTGAGAGGGTCTGGAGCAGAGGCCGGGCCCAGGGCTCGGCCCCGCGGCCACTCAGGGATGCCGTGGGCACCGGGGACCTGGGGAACTGTGGGCCAGGCAGTGCCCGCCTGAGTCTCCTGGCTGCCCCTTCGAGCGAGGCCTCCAGGGCTGCCTTGGGGCCCAGCGGAGCCCGCACAGACGCGGGGGAGCCCCCTCTGCCCCGAGGCAGCACCGCGAGCCCCCGGGAGCCCAGGGACGCGGCGGTGGTCGCGATCGGGAGCAGCTAGCCCGTGCCGCCCGCCAGCGCGCAGCCGACTCTGCCACAGGGAGGGGCTGCGGGCGCTGCGGGGCGCCAGGCTGTGAGTGCCAGGACGCGCGCGGACAGGGCGCTGAGCCCCAAGTCTGGAGACCGAGCGGGCGGTCACCGCGGTCTGCACCCCGCGGGTCGCAGGGAAGCGGGCGATGACAGGGCACAGCCCCTGGACGTTCCCCTGCAGACCAGCCTGGTGTCCCCAGAACGGACCCGTGGCCAGGCCCGAGGCACGCGGGGACCCCAGCAGGGGGCAGGAAGGATGGGCTCCCCCACGGTCAGCCGTGACCCTCGTTCCCAGGCTCCCCTGGTTGTCTGGGGGGCTACGGGCCTCTTTCCGGATCACCCTGTTCACATGCTGCGGTCAGATTCATCTTGAGCCGGGGCGGCCAGGCCCCGCGGGAGGGGCAGCCCAGAGGCGGCGAGGGAGGCCGGAGAGAGCAGGGGCTCGGCCGGCAGAGCGGGAGACAGGGGAGTGGTGTGAGGGGCCGGGGCGACACCTCAGGACCTCGGGGACGTGAGGGCCCAGCGGAGACACCGCGTGGGGTGCCTCAGACCGGGAAACAGGGCGGAGGAGGAGCCCAACGTGGGCCCAGCTCCTGCCCTCGCTGACGTTTTCTTTCTGGAGACAAGTGTTATCAAAGGTGAACGTGAACGTGGAGAATCGAGGGGTTCGATGAGATCAGAGACAGAAAAGATTGTTCTGTGCCCCCCA